>JANHGC010001689.1:89105-99346 GCA_027560395.1 Boaedon fuliginosus
GTAACTGTAAGGAAATTATTGTCTGGATCCACAACTGTTCAAAAGAAGACATGATGTAAAAGAGAAAAATCAATAAATTTTTTTATATATATATTAAAAAGAGAAGGTTGCATGACCCTGGGACACTGGAACCATCATAAATACAAACCTGTTGCCAAGCATCTGAATTTTGATCATGTGACCACGAGGATGCTATAATTATCGTAAGTATGAAAACTGGTTATAAGTCACTTTCTTCTCTGCCATTGTAACTTTGAATGGTCACTAAACAAACTGTTGTATGCTGAGGAGCATTTTTTAGAAGGTTGTTTACACATTGGCACCTGTTAGCCAGGGATCACCGAGGTGGCTGGTTGCCTCTGTGAAAGGATTTTTTTTGGGTGGTGTTATCTTTACCCATGGGACATCTGAATGCCAGTAGGTGCTTTTGTTCCAAAGCTGCTTGTCTTTTCTTAATACTTCTCATTTCAAATTATCAAAGAAAAATTGCAATCTCCTAATGATTCTTCATTAAAAATAGATTGCAAGCATCTTCTGGCCAATGTTCGCTGTTTGACCTGTATGGGCACACTGCGTGATTGTAACTGTCGCTCCTCTATAAATGATGGCAGCAGTGTATCGTGATTGGCCGACAATGTTGCTGTGTTCTGATTCGCCGATGCTACTGTGTTCCGATTGGCCAGTGAAGCTGCTGTGTTCCAATTGGCCGATGACGTTGCTGTGTCTAAATTGGGGGGCGGTGCTGCTGCTTGACTGCGGGTCAATGGCCGAGTTCTGCTTTCATTACGGACGGACATCTGCTGCATGGGTGGATGAGTCATGCTGGGGTTAGTGACGTCACAAGCCATTTGTTGAATTCTTGACCTATTGTTTGTTTTCTTTATTGAAATTCGCCTGTCTATGAGCACGGGTTTCCAGATAGCTGGCAAACAGGAGGTATTGTCACATTTGTTCATACTATGCAGGCGTTCTTCTATTTCAATAGCTTCAATAAAGAAAACAAACAATAGGTCAAGAATTCAACAAACGCGAAAACCTATGAAAACACACACACACACAAACTGTATAGTCGATATCACAATTTGATATCAGGATGGGTAGAAAAATGGGTAATCTTCACATTACCTGAGTGCAATTAATCATCAAGAATTAGCACATTTAATTTCCCAAATGTTTATACAGGTTGTTAAAATAAGAAAAGTGGATGCTGCTGCATGCAGAAAGGATAACAAGACTATACGCTGCAAAAGAATCCAGTCTTTTCTGTCTTCTCATTGGAGAAATAATTCTTGAAATCTTAATATATATCTTCTGATTGCCATTCTTTTCTTTAAAAAGAGAGGCATGCACATTCATATTTAATTATTTCCCCTGTTTAGACAGTGTGGGGAGAGAAAGAGAGAGAGAGAGAAATCACATTAATATATTGTGCAGTTAGAACGGTAGTCCCCAACCTTTCTGGCTTGGTGGCCTGGTGGGGGGTGGGGGTGGGAGAGAGAAGGAATGGTTCCGTGTGTCAGGTGCACACATGATCAAGTGTAGCTCCCTTTGCGCAAATGGAACTTTGCGTGCGAATGGTCACTGCTTGGGCAAGTGGAGCTGCACCCACAAGTGTGAGCATCCACTGTGTGGACTTGCCTGCTGCTTGTGCTGCCTGGTTCTGGATAGGCCACAGCCTGGTAGTGGTCTTTGGCCTGGAAACCCCTGAGTTAGAAGGAAGAACAGTGCACTCAGTAAAATTGTTTGAAGGAGTATCAGAAGTGCTAAACAGAATTGGTTAATAAAGCATTTATGCATGGTGTTTTTTAAAGGTTTCATTTATTACAAAATGGATACAAGAATGGAATTAGTGAATCTTCAAAGATAAAGCACATCTTTTACATACAATCTGCCAGATTCAGCATCTGGAATTTTAAAACATGGCTGAGAAAGACTCCTTTTTGAGAGACAATATCAAAAACTCAAAACTAAGTGGTCAAATACTCTGACTTTGGGATTCTGAGTATATATCATGCTAAGCCCATAATCCCACTGAATCATATTTGGTTCAATTTGCTTTTGGTTTAAGACATTATGTGACTCTATAAACTATAGATTATTCAACAAATCATGGTTAAAACAAACAATGGCTTAGTAACACATGAACCATATATGAAACAACTATAGTTTTGGGGTTGAGCTCAAAGCCAACAAGGTTATCTGTTCACTTGCATAATACAGTACAATTGCAGTATTATGTTCTCTGCTGATATGTTAATTGCCATTCCTTGCTTTAAAAGTCACAAAAATTGGCCTATATTAAAAGTCTGTATGACAGGGATTCAGAAACCCTGAGATAACTACTATATTGAGTGAAGTGGAGCCATTCAAGTGAGATATTGGCAACTAAGCATATTACAGCAGCCACAACAGAAGATGTGAAATGAAACAAAAGAAATGAGGGATGAAACTGTAATGCTTGAAAGAAATGAAGGAAATGATGTCACTAATGGGTTTCTCTAAAGAGGTCACCTTCATTAGTAATTTTATATGTAAGTGACTTCCTTATTCATTAATTAGTAGCACACAGCATAACCTATACATAGGGAAAAGTCCTACAAGACTGAAGATGCCACCACTTCATTTCATCAATCTTAAAGCCTGTTTGTTGCTTTCTGGTGGGCTTCTCATGACTTAGGCCAAATGGTGAGAAAAATACCAGACAAGGATTTCCTCTGATGAGAGCACGGATCTGGCTCCGAAGCCCACTTTTATTACCATGTCGTAAAACCGTGTCGTAAAAGGGGAGGATACAGAAGGCAAAGGGAAGATTACATGTTGTCATAGGAGATACATAGCAACAGACCAGCAATAAGACATAGCAGTACCAGGCACAGATTTGCACGAAGCTTTGGCAGTGATGGAGAGGCATGAGGGAGGGAATAGTTTGCATTCCTTGTAGGTGTTTCAGCTAGCTTTTGCTAGCCTGCACGTACAGAAAATGGATACTGTTAGATACTATTTTGTGTATTCCCACAAAGGTGTCTCTGGAAATATCCTTGAGGGTTATTTTTCTTGTCCAATAGAAACACATGCCATCCCAGTTGAAGATCATGGCCCTCAATTATTAAAATCCTTCCATTCCTCAGGACTATCTACTCCTTCAGTCATACAGTCGATGCCACTTGATATAGCTCCCAGTTTGGCAGTCCGAAACTCCTTCTTTGTTTGACTTCTTGAAGCATTTTTATTTTGATTCTAGATTTTGTCCCCCTGCCAGATAAATTTTTGACCAATCTGTCCAGTTCTCTAAAGTAGCTTTTATTTAAGTAAATGGGGATCATCCAAAACAAAAATAGGACTTTTGGTAATATATTCATTTTAATCACAGCAATCCTTCCCATTAATGAGAGTTGAATTTTTCCATTTTTTAAGGTCGGTTTTTATCTGTTGTGTCAGTTTATCATAGTTATCCTGTTTGATTGTGATGAACCTTGAAGTGAGCCAAATTTCCAAATATTTAATCTTTTTTGTTTTTTGTACCCCCATTCTTTCACTCAATTTTACCTTTTGCTTATTCTATAAGTTCTTAGTCAGGATTTTTGTTTTATCTTTGTTAATTTTCAATCCTTCAGTATGCTAGACTTCATTGTTCATCTCATTCATCTCTTTTCTCCCTTCCAACAAATTGAAATTGGGTTGTGATCCGCCCATAAATTCATTCCAATTTCTATATCTTGCATATCCATACTGATTTCTGCCCGGGCCATACCGATTCTGGACCATGATTTATGTCTTGAAGAATAGTAGGTATATTTCTCAATAGTTTGATTCCTTTCCCTCCAAATGTCATGTAAGCCTATTTCCTGTGTCATTTCCCAAAAGGTTTTGGGAGCATTTTTCTGTTTATTTTCTTTCCTCCCCCCTGTGTTGTATTGGCTTGTAATCTTTTTTAATGTCTGAGATTGCATTGAAGTCCCCAATCAAAAAAACATGATCATATTCCAGATCTATGATTTTTTGATGTATTTTTTTCTAAAAGATCACCTGGTTAGTATATGGTCCGTATACAGCTATCAATAGTATTTATTTATTTTTTTGGAAGCTGAGGTCTCCTTCATCAATATTCTACCATCCTCATCTGCATACTTCTGTTCTGCCTTTAAATACTCTTTAATATACAGTACTATCCTCCTTTTTTATTTCATTTGCCAAGGTTATGGACATCCTCCCAAATTTTGGATAGAGCAGTATATTATTAAATTGCTTTTTGATGTGCATCTCCTGCAAGCAGATTTTGTCCATTTTTTCTTTATATAATTTGGAGAGAATATGGTTTCTTTTTGTGTGTGTGTGCATTCAATCCATTTATGTTTACTGATAATAGTTTGATCTTATCTTCCATTTTTTCCACTTATATATAGGTCTTGTGTTCCTTCTTTGTCTTGTTTCTCTCTGCTTTCTTGGTTTTGCTCCTTTGGGTTTTCCTTCTACAATCGCTTCCTCTCTTACTCTTGGACTCCTCTTCACTTTCTTTGTCCTCACTCGCCATGAATTGGTTCTCAAAAATTTTGTGTGCAGCTTGCAAGTTATCAATCCTAATTTTCTTATCCTGCCATGATATCAGGAGCCCTTCCGGAACCAGCCATCTGTACATAACTTTGAATTTCATCATACGTGTCGTTAGGAACTGATATTTGCATCTCCGGTCTCTCACCCTTCTTGGGATTTGTTTCAGAGTTACTACCTCTCTTCCTCCATATACCATCGGTTCATCTCTGGTCTTTCTATATATCTCTTCTCTCAGTGATTTTTTATTAAACCTCACACGTACTTTCTTAGATATTATGCCTCCTAGCATAATATGTGTGGACTCTGTAAACTTCGTCTAAACCGTATGTTCTGTCCCCTTGGTCTCCTTGCTCTCCAGAGCAATTCTCACTGTTATAGAATAAATGTCCTTAATTTGAAGGACTAGCTGGAATCTAACAGGGGCTTTGCTAGAATGGATGAAAGAACACAAGGAAGTTCATGCAGAACAGACCTTGCTGGTCCCCTCATCCGTGCTCTGCCTATAACACATGTCCCTAGTGTCACCCATGTTTCCTCCCTCATTCTCTTCACACATGCCCACGTACATGCACACCCATGTGGCCTCTGCTTTATAAATGATTCAGATCCTAAAGAGCCTGTCAACTTGAATCTGTCTTGGGCAAATGCCAGTAGAGCAGAGTCAGGTCCTTTCCATCAAACGGAATCACGGACGCACAATTGCTGGACCAACAGGCTGCTATGGCAACAGAGGCCTTTTTTTTTTTATCCCTTTCTTTCCCTTGCCCCAACAACAGGAATGCTTCCTCAGATAAATAGTAATGGGGGAGATAAATAATAATATGTGGAGAATGGAGAGGAAAGAAGAGGTTAATACCTCTGGGTACAGGTGTAGGGGCTGGCTCTTCGAAATAAAAAGAGAGCCAAGGAGACCATTGTTCCTTCTCACCACTTCAAAAACTTTGTGTGCATGTGTATACGTGTGCGAATCATTTTTACACTGATGTTTTCAAATCTGACCAAAATGGAAGGGAGACATTGACAAGGAAAACAAATAATTCTAATGGAAGGAACAGTAATTCAATAAGGAGTGCACCACAGGCTTTCTGAATGCCTGCGGGTAATTAGAATTAATTTAAAACAGATAAAAAAAATCACAGCAAGACAATGTGCTTAATGAAAAAATAAACAGCATAAACCATAATAATATCTTGGCTCCATCTGGCACTAAGTTCAGATCTCTGCCAGGCTATTTTGGTTTCTTGAATACGTGTTGTACTTCCAGGTTGCTGCTTTTTAAGGCTGTCACCTATTTTTACCAACTGTTTGTTTAAAGTGTCTCAGTACATCGAAGCCAAACTTGCATAAAACTTGATTTTGTTATATCCTTCAGAAGTAAAAATAAAATAAATTTCTTCAGAACAAATCTTGACTGCTCATATGGGATTCTAAAAAGGTCTGACTTCTAACAGAACAACTTAAGGGGTCTATGCGCGTGATAGTGCAAGTGATACATTTTATTATTTATCGTTTAATATCTGGCATAATTTAACAAATATATAACTTTCTATGCCCTGCCTTCACCTCTTTATTCAATCTTGAATTTGATTGATGCTGATAAATCTGTGACAAAAGTCAATGTTATTACCAATTGACATTATAAAATAATTATAGTACAACTATTATTTTTGATTGGTCTTTCCTTGTTAACTATCCTCGCCTAGCTTCTCCTGGGACCATAGAATAAAAACATGCATTAAAGTAATGATGATAATGATGTTGATGATGATGACAATGATGCTTTCTTTTTTTGAATTTGGAGAGATGCAGTTCATCTGAAGGATATCAAATTGGAGAACTTTTAACACATCACTTCCCACCTCCATCATTTCATTTTGATCACACTCACTCTCATCCTTCAATCACTCTCTTCATCACTGTTTTATGTACAGTATGAATGGTATAGGAAAGCAACAAATTTATTTTCCCGGTCAATACCAGTTATATTGTGCAATATAAAGTCTCAACTGCTGTAAGTCATAGGCAATGATAAAGTATCAATGATGGGATGTATCAAGAGGTGAAAAGACATAACCAATTATGGCTTCCATTTATTGAAATGTTTATTGTACAACTTTACATATGTATGCATGTCCTCATGTCTTCTGCACAGACATGCATACATATATAAAGTTGTATAATAAACATATGTATGTGTTTGTTTCTTTTTAGCCTTTTTCCTTTATAATTTTATAAAAGAATGTGTATGCTTTCTTTTTTGTCTGTTTAGTTAATTTTAAAAAATTAGGAGTTCAAAAGACAGGAAAAATTATTACTTTTAAAATCTCCTCATTCCCCCCAAATTTGCTTTCTCTGGGTCACTTTCCAAAATAATATTCAGCATGGGACAATGGTTTAGCCATGGCTCTTCTGTATTCCATAGGATATGAGATAATTAACACTGCTAATGTTTGAATAAATCTAGCAGATATTTTAGCTTCCCTTAAGAGAATTGAGTAGTTCATCACTCTAACGAGAAGCATCTTGGAGATTCAGTTGGTTCCTCTCCATATTTTTTTCTCTGCAATCATAAAAAGGATTTTTCTTTTTATGAATGGAAACCAAAATATGTTAACTAATGTTAAGTACACTACAAGATGACATAACAGGCTTTTTTCTATTGTAGCCAATTTCCAAAGGCAATTAAGTTCTGCAGTTTCATTTATTAATTAGGATATATTTATTGTGTTGTACACAAAAGAGTCAGTAGCTCTGCTCATTATTTTATATCATCATAGTTTTTTTCTGAACATTTTATCTTAATTGTTAAAGTTGTTTTATCCCCAAACACTTTCATCCTTTCTTTTGAGAAATGATACATTAGTTTTATTTCCTCTTTTGTTTAGGTCAGTGGTTCTCAACCTTCCTAATGCCCTTTAATACAGTTTCTCCTATTGTGGTGACCCCCAACCATAAAATTATTTGGGACCACGTATGGGAATGTGTGTTTTCCAATGGTCTTAGGCGACCCCTGTGAAAGGATCGTTCGACCCCCAGAGGGGTCCAGACCCCCAGGTTGAGAACCACTGACTTAGTTGAATATCCACAAAAATATATCTGAGCATCCAAATTTGTAATTTGGTAGCTTTATGCTTCCCATTCATAACTTGTTATCACAAGAAAAGTTCCAGAATCCCTTGATGTATATATGGTAAGAGGAAAGGGACCAAGCAACATATTACAATAGATATTGATCTGTGAAAGAAACTACATGGCACTTTTCTGTCTATGTTCACAATGCCTGGCTAAAAATATACGTCAGGCAGCCAGAAATGTAAAGCGGCAAAACGAAAAGTTCAAAGAAGCCTAAAGGACTGGGATTAATGCTCCAGATTTTCAGATCAGACAAGGTTTCAATACAAGAGAATACATGTAGTTCAGGGTTGAACTGTGTGGTCCTTGCTGGTCTTCAGTGCTGAAAGGGAGTGGAGTTTGCTCTCTCTTTATATTCAATGGCTTGCCCTATTATTGTTGGTGGGAGGAGGGTTGTTTTCTTCATGATGTCTTACTTAGGCTGTTGTTTACTGCTTGTTTTCCGAGTTGATAGATCTTTGATTAGGGTACTCTTTACTGCTTCGTTGTTCGTCTGATGTTACTCCTGGCCTTAATTCCTTTTTATTTGAGTGTTGATCGTTAGTGAAGCAATGTTCTGGTCTTTTTGTTACCTTTTTAAGTTTTTCCTATTGTCTCTTTTGAATGGTGTGTAAATGTTCTTTATCTCTATGTGTCTTTTGACGGCTGATTCAATTCATCTGGTTCGAACTGGATGTGCGTAAGGCTCTGAGAATCTGTCTCGATGAGATAGCAAAGATGTAATCATTTTTTTGTCTCGCACAAAATGAGGAATCAGGAGAGATGTGTTTCCTTCTCTACAATTAGCAGGTGAATAGTAATTCTGCAAAGGGAGCAGGTGCATTGATAGTCTTAATGACATCAGTACCATTTTAGGATACCTGGACAAAGTCATCTATGTCATTGTAAAATGTTACAATATAGGAAAATGGAATCTTTTGACCAGATTTTGACTGCAATAGGCTGCAGAGAATACTATAAACTATTTGATTGATCTACGCTGGAAATACCGCTGCAGCATAGTCCTTCCAGCTTGATCTCAACCATTAAACATTATTCTTCCAATCCTGAATGCAAATTTCCTTATAATCATTGAATTGTCAGCCCTGAATCCATTTTGGGAGCATCTTCAGGGCTGCCACAGCAGGACTGGTTCAAGCTATGGGAACATGTTGGGGTGGGGGGAGAGATATCAGTAGTTAGATCAGTGGTTCTCAGCCTGTGGGTCGGGACCCCTTTGGGGGTCGAACAACCCTTTCACAGGGGTCACCTAAGACCATCGGAAAACACATATTTCCATATGTGTTCCCAAGTAATTTTATGGTTGGGGGTCACCACAACTTGAGGAATTGTATTAAAGGGTCACGGCATTAGGAAGGTTGAGAACTACTGTTCTATAGCTATAAAAAACTTGGTGAGCTTTGGGCCTGTGTGAGACTAAACGGCTGAAGCATTGATTCGAAGTAGCAATTGTGAGTGAATGCAAAGTGAAAATTTGTGCAGTAATATTATGGATCCTATTGAGGAGTGTACTAGCCTAGAAGTGGAGATCTCACCTCACAATCAGGAGGTTGTGAGTTCGATCCTA
This sequence comes from Boaedon fuliginosus, assembly GCA_027560395.1. Lineage (NCBI taxonomy): Eukaryota > Metazoa > Chordata > Lepidosauria > Squamata > Lamprophiidae > Boaedon > Boaedon fuliginosus. The sequence goes on from JANHGC010001689.1 coordinate 98,356, forward strand.
AGTAGCAGCAGATATTTCTCTCTCTGGGTGCAATGTTTTATTGTCTGCTGCAAACTCTGTGTAGGTGTCAGGAAGGACATCTGGCCAGTAAAGTATCAAGCTCTTTTCAGTTGCCTGATTACATCCCGATGAAAGGGATCACAGGGTCGTTAAAAATAATTATGGATTATAATGGTTTAAAGTCCATTTTATGAGGAACTATCCTTGCAGATATAGGTATGGAAGATTCTATGGAGGTGCAAATAAGTATTTTAGGGGACAGGAGCCATTTTAGAGCTGCCAGGCCCAATAACTTTATTTATTTGACATTTGGACCTCAGAATTTTGCAAGCCACAGTATTCCTTATGACACTCTATGGAAGTGACATTTGGACTTTATAAAGAATATAAGAAGAGCAATGATGCCTTTGAACTTTGGGGTTGGAGAAAACTCCTGAGAGCCTAGTGGACAGCCAAAAAATAAAAATAAATGGATGGATCATTGAACAAATCAATTCAGAGTTTTTGCTTGAGGCACAAATAACCAGACCCAAGTTAGCCTACTTCAGAAACATTATGCAAAGACTCAGCTCTCTGGAAAAGGCTCTAATGCTCAGGGGAGGAAGAAGAAAAGGACCACCAACAGCAAGGTAGATGAGTGCATCATTAAGAAACTTGAAAGGACAGGTTAGATATAGATTGTTGTGGAGTAAATCTATCTATGGGGTAAACACACTGCTAAAAATAAATGATATTACTTGTTTGTAATACACTTTTAGAAAAATCAGTCAGTCGTGTATGAAAGACTGTGAAACTATTCATCAAGTTTTATAGGAAATGAGTCACACACACACACACACACACGGGGAGAGAGAGAGATAAAGACAGAGAGAGAGAGAGAGAGAATATTACATTATTATTGTGCTGAAAATCGGTCTTGCAGTCTCTCTCTCTCTCTCTCTCTCTCTCTCTCTCTCTCTCTCTCTCTCTCTCTCTCTCTACAGCAAATTTA
>JANHGC010001689.1:102146-113707 GCA_027560395.1 Boaedon fuliginosus
TGATCCCTTTTTGTTACCTTGTGACAAGCAAAATCAATGGGAAGCCAGATTCACTTAACAACCATGTTACTAATTTAACAGCTGCAACCTTGTTACTAATTTAACAGCTGCACTTAACAAATGTGCAAGGAAAGTGTAAAACTCTGTCAACAAATGTCTCACTTAACAACAGAAATCTTGGGCTCAGTTGTAGTTGTAAGTTGAGGACTACCTGTAGTTTATTTGAAAAGACTGAAAGGAATCAATCACCTCCCCAGTTGCTGCAGTGATAAATTTTCTGAACGCTTTGAAATCATTTACACTTGGATCCCACAGGAAATATAGTACAATTATATTAGAAGTAGGATTTATACTCCTTTTTTGTCCAGATTTATTGAATATGTTCTAAATGTTGAAGTGTGGGGATGCAAATTGGACAACTGTTATTAATTGTTATTCTCAACCTTTGTTATTCCCAATCTTTGCCTGTCTTGGCTTGTTAGATTAGTGAGGAGGAAATGGCCAAAGGGATCCACATTATTCTTAATTACTCATTGAAAGAGGAAGAGAGAGAAACCAGATTGCTCCTGAAGAAATACATTTGGATTTGGAAGTAATGATTAGTTACTAATATCTTTTCAGGGTAAGGTACTGGAGTAAGGGATTCCACAATACTCTAGAGATTTTTGATGAAGTTGACATCTTCATCAATACAGTGAAAAATCAAGCTCAGCGTTGGGACAGAAAACAATTTTGTTTGCCCCGCGATATGACATTTGCTTGTAGACAGAAAAAGGAAGTGTAAATCCTATTGATTGTTTTGGCCTCCCTTCAGCATTATCGATCTTGGTAATAGGTTCTAAATATACTCTCCAGTTGGAAGTTAGAAAGAACTTTGTTTTACTTTACTTCAGTTGCTACTTTATCACCATGTAAGAAAAGGTGGTGCTGGAGGATTATAGCGTTATTCTGTGATAATTATCTCATGGGATTCCTCAGTTTCCCCCCATTTTATTTAATATCTAAAGGAAATTGTTGGGGGAGATTAATTGATAAAAATCGATTGAGCTTCAATTGGGAATCTCTCAGTTGGATTATCACAATTGGTTTTACTTTTGAAGAAGCCTGATAAACTTCTGATAGCTAAAAAAAAAAGGAAGCAACTGGGATTGGCCTATATGCTCATGTAACATTGATGTATTTGTCAGCTGCCATTGCTTAAATCCATTTACAGAGCCATTTCAAAGGGCTGTTGGTATACTCATTGTTAAGCAGACTAGAACATAATAAATAAAACAATAAAATATTCATCATTCTGCTTCCATAATAGCAGATGCTTGATGCTTGACCCTAAGCATTTGGCCATGTTATTCAGCAACTATTATTTAAAAGAATACTACTTCTACTGAATGAACACATCACTTTTATGACTAAGCCATTAGTAGCCAATTCCCTATTCAAAATTATGAACTTTGCTTGTCTATAAGTTAACTATGTGTCAAATGTTATCTCTTTATCTATTTTAAATATTCATGGGCATATACTTTCTCCATTGCTAGCATAAATTTATATAAATATCACTTTACTGGCTTTATCTTAAGCTGATATATCTATATTGCAATAATATATCGCTATATTGCTTCAATATTCTGTTGGTTTTAGTTCTTCCTATCTGTTCTGCCAAATTTTTTTATAGAATTGTGCCTAGAGTTATATGAAGACATGATCATAATGCCAATTGTATTTTCAATTCTTTCCTTACTGATGTTTATTATATTTCTTGCCTGTTTCATAGCAAAGTAGAATTGGTTTTCTTTCTTTATTAAGTTGTCTGCCACAACTTTAGTGTTAATCTTTTTTTTCCCCCCCTTTGAATGGTTTGCTAAAGAAAATATCTAACATGTCAGTCCTCCATTCCCAAAGAACTGTAATACTTTAACAAGGCAGGACTTTTTTTTTGTACAAGGTAATTGGATTCTTCTTCAGTGAGGTTTATTGTACATACGCATTTTTAATTATAAGTGATTAAACCTATTTTTAAAATATAAAGCTTGTACTTTCCTGATTCACCCCCTAAGTGTCAGATTTCTTTTCAAAAATTGACATTACTGGGACCAATTTCTAGTTCTCTGAGGCAGAACCCCATCTTTTCATTGAATAGTGGATCACGTAGTGTGAAGAAGCAGCCTGTGTTGCCTTCGTACAATAAATCATTATGATTTCCTTCATTACAACAAATACATTTTGTAAGTGTATGTAAGTACACCTTACTGTCACATTCTTATTACAGATCAGTTATTTTAAGGAAATTGAGAACAAACGCTTTTCTTCCTTCATCAGTTAACTAAATTAACAAGCGTTACTGGAATAGAAGAACAGCATTAATCTTTTGAGGTGTGAAATCTGTCGGTCTCTATTTCGAGATCACCAAAACATGGAGGACTTAACACGCAGAAACCAGGATGGATCGTTGGATACTACTACAGATGATTATCAAGATTAAAGTGCACGGGTGTAAAGGATGGTGGTTGGTGACGTATGAATAGGCGGAGCAGTCACAGGTGCAGATTGGCGCTTAGGTGAATGATTTAAATGCTGAGCTGAGTGCAAGGAACTCAGCGCTTTGTTTAAGCATGTAAATAAACTGTTGCTTCTTGGAACTGTGGACCTTGTGCTTTGTTGCCTCGGAAGTGCTTGCATAGGTGAGATTTCCAAAGAAGCCCGGAGATAGAGTTAAACCCAGTTGCCGACAAAATCCAAGTAAACAGTCATTTGATTCTTCTCAAGCTAACAAGCTAAAGTTATATAGGTGCTGCTTATAGCCTATCTGTAACTGTTTCTATGATCACTTCCATTTCTTTACTCATTGCTGATCATTTAGACTGAAGATGAAGAAAAAGCTTTGAAGTTCCATTAAGCAGACAATATATTGGGAGAGCACCAGGCTGGGGAACAGTAGAATGGCTCATCCTTTTGGGCAACAAAAATGGCTTAATCCAATCCCTAATCTCTATCCAGTATTTATGGCAAGTTTCATAATCTAGTTTAGCACTTGCCCTCTGACCCTTCTTTATGCTGCTCCACCTTTCCCTCATAATGCCACTATAAACAAATGCTAAGGATCTCGTGTGGGGACCTGCTGGTCCTGCAGCACCCATGAGCAGGTGTGATTTTTCTAAAGACTGAAGGCCTGTTGTACTTGGAAATCTCTAGGTGGCCCCTGTCACTGCTTTGACTATTTTTATACTACTGGGCCAGGAGCTAAAGGCAATGGCAGATATCTGTTTCAGGATTCAAGAAGCTCGCAAATAGACGGTACCAAAGTATGGACTCAGTTGTACAGGGGTTGTTTCAGCAATGAATCCAACTCTGGGATGGCCATAAACATCCAAGATTCCTTGTTCCCCACCTCACCCTAAACTAAGCAGCCTAGATTTATTAAGGTCAGGCTTAAGAAAAGTGCCTTTTAAACAGCTGCTTCCCTTCCTCATGCTCTTACGATTTTCCATATGTTGATGACTCAGCTCCTAAAGGGTATGTGCCTAGGACTGCCATTCAAGGTCTAAAAGGCCTCTATATTGGAAGAATATAAAATGGCAGATCCTGAACGTGCTTCCCATTCAGGTACTTGAGTTTGGCTATATGGCCTTTATGTTATCTAGTTTGTTCATCTTTAGATGGTATTCCCAGATAGACCCTAATATTAACCATCTTAAGCTTCATATAATAAATAATTTTCTAGAACTGAAACCAAGAGCAGTGAATAACAATGCCCTCTCCTCTGTCTCCACCTCCGCCTCTGCCTCCACCTCTGCCTTGCCTTGCCTGTTTCTGGAAAATTGGCAATGACAAAATTTCATATGACTTTAGTTATTTATTTATTTTATTAAATTTATACCCCGCCTCACTTCCCCGGTCAAGGGAAACTCGAGGCGGCTAACAACAATTAAAATACAATATAATACAATATAAAAAGACTAATCCAACGATCAACACACTCAAGGAGGGGACAAATCAATTCTAGGCTGACCGACAAAGCCAGGTCTTTACAGCTTTGAGGAGGGCCAACAAGGTGGGGATGGTCCTGATCTCTACTGGGAGCTGGTTCCAGAGGATCAGCGCTGCCACAGAGAAGGCTTTAGTATGGGGGCCCACCAGCTGATGGGACCTGTAGCAAGCCAACCATGTGGGACCTAATTGAGTACTGGGAGCATAAGGTAGCAGCAGGCGGTCTCAAAGGTACCCTGCTCCTAAGCCATGGGCTTTAAAAGTTGTTACTAGCACCTTGAATTGCACCCGGAAGACCACTGGGAGCCAATGAAACTCACGGAGGATAGGTGTTACATGGGTGTACTGAGGTACACCCTCAATCACTCGCGCGGCCACATTTTGCATCAGTTGAAGTCTCCGAGTGGTCTTCAAGGGCAGCCCCATGTAGAGCACATTACAGTAGTCCAACTGTAGTGCAGTAGTACAGTAGATTTGGTCAAAGTTTAGATGAGAATGCATAGAAGAAAACCTCATCTTCTATCATGGTCTGATGGTGATCCAAATCAAATGCTGATGCTCATGTTGTTTGACCTTTATGGATATAAAATATGGGAGACAGAGCACATAGAATTAATGTACCCACCCATCCCCAATCTCAAAAAATGAACAAGGGAGCGCTAAGAGCACACAGAGGGAGAAAGATAGGATAAGCAGAAATATTACTAAATTATACTGGTAACTATCACCAGGTTGCCTGTCAGTATGCATACATGGAACTAGGGAGCAAACAGATAGGATTAACAGCCATGTCTCAAATCTTCAAATGTACAATGGAAAATGAGAAAAAAGATTCATTCAAGCAAAACAAAACTCATAAATCCCTATAATAATTTGTAATACTATAATAAATTTCAGAGAAAATTCAGTGCAGACTGGCTCAAGATGACAATATTTTACCAAAGGTGATGTTTTTATAGCTTAGAAAAAAATTTCAAGGCAAGCATGCTAAAAAGTAAAATATGTTGCAAGCAAAAACATATCATGTCATAGGAAATGTTTTTCACTAAAGCATCATAAAAGTGTTTTTTTGTCTTCTATTGTTTATCCTATCTTCTTATCTCCTAGATGTTGGTATTCTACTTTTTAATCTCTACCACATTTTCCTTATATAACATTTTATTCCTCTATGCAGTATAACGATTAAGTATTTATAAAATGTTTGTCCAAAGTGCTTCACATATATTATTAATTAGCTCTTGAAGAAACCTATAAAATAGACCAGTTTGGTTTCCCCTATGTTGTCAAGTGGGTCTCTGTTGCAATGGTTAGATAACTCAGTTATGTCCAAAATAAATCAAACTGTATCATGGTCAGGGGTAGTGTAACTTTTACATATTGATATATACCTAGACAATATATAATTGTATTTGTGATTAATGAAAATTGATACATAAACTAATCATTCTAGTCATACTTGATCTTGAAGCTTTCAGGAGATATATAAAGATTTGGATTATAAATGTTGGAAGCAAGGATGTTATTTAAGAATTGACTTTCATGTATGCTGTACGAAAACACATGCAATGGAAAACTATAAAATCATATATAAATCTTGGTGCCTTTTTATACGTTAAGCCAAAAAAGTCTGTGAAGCATAAAGAAAATTAATCACATATATGATATGAGATGTAAAATATTAGAAAAATTTCAAATACATAAGAAAGTAGAAATAAAAACTATGTCTGGATATACAGTAATAACACTTAGGAGCTAAATAAAGATGACAGAAGCTAATAAAAATAACAAAAGAACAGACATGTGTAAATTGGACTTCAGGAGAGAAAACATCTATATCATGCTGAATTATGCTAAAGTCGTTATATAAAAATGATCAGTGGTGGCACTTTTGTTTACACACAGAATAACGGAAGGAACCTTGAAAGTCTTCTAATCCAACCCCCTCCTCAAAGAGGAAATCCTACACCATTTAAGACAAAGGATTGTCCAATTTTTCTTTTAAAACTCTAGGGTTGGAGTACCTACAACTTCTGGAAGCAGGTTGTTCCACCGATTAATTGTTCCTTCAGAAAATTTCTCCTTAGTTCTAGGTTGGTTCTCTGTTTGATTAGTTTCCATCCTTTGCATCTTGTTCCGCTTTCTGGTACTTAGAAGAATAAGTTGACACCCCCCCCCCACACCTTCTTTGTAGCAGCCCCTTAGATATTAGAACACTGCTGTCATGTTAGTGCTATCCTAGTCTTTCTTTTCCTTCAACTAGACATCCTGGCAACTGTTCTTCAAATGTTTTATCCTTCAGTCCCCTAATCATCTTTATTCCTCTTCTCTGAACTTTTTCTGGAATCTCAACATCTTTTTTATGTTATGCTGACCAAAACTGGATGTAATATTCCAAATGTGGTCTAACCAAGGCATTATAAAGTGATACTAACAATTTACATGATTTTGATTCTATCCCTTTGTTAATGCAGCCTAGGATTGCATTAGCTTTTTTGGTAACTACAGTACATTGCTGGCTCATGTAGTGATTGTTCACTATAACTCTACGAGCCTTCTCCCAGTTACTACTATTGACCCAGGTACCACCTATTCTATACCTGTGCATTTAGTTTTTGTTGTCTAGATGTAGAACCTTACTTTTCTCACCATTGAATTTCGTTTTATTACATAGGGCCCAGTGTTCAAGTCTGTTGAGATCCTTTTATACATTATATTATGTATAATGTTCTGGAGTGTTGGCTATTCCTGCTAGCTCGGTGTTATCTGCAAATTTGATGAGTTCCCTTTTTTTCCCCTTGTCTAAATCATTTATTAAGATATTGAAGAGTACTAGACCTTAGAAAGAATCTTGAGGTACCCCACTCCATATATCCCTCCATGTGGATGCAGTTCCATTAAGGACTACCCATTGAGTGCAGTTGGTCAGCCAGTGACGAATCCATCTGGTGGTGGTGCTGTTTATCCCACATTTTTCTAACTTATCAGATATTAGGTTGTGGTCTACATTATCAAATGCTTTCCTGAAGTATAACTATATTATAGCTACAGCAATTCGCTGGTCAACTAATTTTGCCACCTTGTCAAAGAATGCAATAAGATTTGTCTGGCATGATCTGTTTTTGACAAACCCATGTTGGTTCTGATTATGATTTTGCCTGCATCTAGGTGTTTGCAGGTTTGTTGCTTGATTATCTTTTCCAGGATCTTCCCAGGTATTGATGTCAGGTGGATAGGTCTGTAGCTTCCTGGATCCATTTAACCTGACTTTTAAAGATTTAACTATACCCCCAGTGCTCCAGGATCCTTAAAAGAGAGGGTTCAATGGTTCTGAGATCACGTCATCCAGTTCCCATAGAACCTTGGGGCATAATCTATCTGGTGATTTAAACTCGTCTAGAATGGATAGGTGTTGTTTTACCATTTTCTTGTTTATTTTGACTTGCATTCTTAATCTGCATTTTACTGAGATTTTTTAATAGGTTGGCCTTTTTTTCCTTCTGTGTAGACAGATGCAAAAAGAAAAAATGAATCAAACAGTTCTGCTTTCTCCTTGCTGCTCCTCACTTTCTTGCCATTTTCTCCCATTAGTGGACCAATCATTTCCTGAACATTTTTCTTGGTTTCTTTATGTTTTCCTGTTTTCTACACAAACACATACTACACTCTGGATTGCTGTGGCCGGCCATCTGCTCCAAAGAAGCCCTTCTCCTCCTTTGAGAGGAGAAGCAAGCAGACATATTTGACTAACTTTTTAAAACATGACAATAACTGAGGGCAAAGTACAGCAGCTTACCTAGTAAGAGACACATAATTTGAATGGAGAGATTTCTAGATAATAATTTGCATTCGTAACTTTCCACTTCCAGATAAACTGTTGTCCACCTTGAACAGAAAATTAGGAAACACAATGCAGAACTATGTCAATCTGTAATAGCATAGCCCCTGGTGGTTTTCAAGAAGAAGATTTACATGTTTCTCTGGAACATGTGTTATACTTACTAAACCATTTGTACTTCAATTTCTTATGGGGCCCAAACCAATTTCACCAAAATCTAAAAGAATTGCGCTCTTCCCCAGTAATTCCTATCTGTGTGAAGAATGTTTTGAAACTGAAATGGAAAAACCAAACATTTTTAAGAAACATTTTCTGTTATTAACATTCAGAACTTTCAGAGGCAGCACATAATTGCTTAGATTATCAAACCCTAAAAGAATAATTTAAAAATGCATTAGTGGTAGTGTGAATCAGTTTTTAGTGCGGAGGAATGTTAAGCTTAATGTATTTGAGACCAAGATTTTAAGACCTTGTGTTCCTGAAGTATTTGCATTTACTAGGAACTAACTTTGGTTATTTTTTTTTAGTTTTATATTGATCATTTAGTGATCCTACTAACATTATTAATAAACATGAGCAATATACAAGTTATAGTTTCAAAATCAACAATAACATAAATACATTTCCATTATTTTTTGACTTGGATGAACCACAAGGTTACTTTCTATTTGTATCTTGTTCATTTTATATATTGACGTCTTATCACCTGGATATGTTGGCTGGAATTCTAAGAATAAAAAAAATCACAACTCAACACAAACTAATATCAAGTTAAAGAAGTTAGGTTAATCTGTCATCTTCACATCCAGTCATATCCACATTCTGGATGCTTTTGGGATAACCCTAGTCTTTTCTATCAGAAATGGTTTAGCTTTATCTTAGACTTATATACAGCTTCACAGAGCTTTACAGCCTTCTCTAAGCAGTTTACAGAGTCAGCATATTGCGCTCGACAGTCTGGATCCTCATTTTACTGACCTTGGAAGGATGAAAGGCTAAGTCAACCTTGAGCCTGGTGGGATTTGAATTGCAGTCAGCTGGCAGTCAGCAGAAGTAGCCTGCAGTACTGCACTCTAACCACTGCACCACTATGGCTCTTAGATATAGATAGATATAGATATGGGTGTGGGTGTGGGTGTGGGTGTGGGTATGGGTAGGGATAGGGATATAGATACAGATACGGATACAGATACGGATACAGTTACGTATATGGATATAGATACAGATAGAGATCTAGATTTACACACACACACACACACACACACACACACGACTGATAGGTCAGAAAAATATCCTGGAGGAAGTCGTGGCAACCAGGCCCCTTCTGCTGTTATGAAAACTTCATAGATGTATCTGCCTAGCTTGTCACAAGCTGAATCTGTCACAAAGGAGAATTTCATTTGCTATTCTAGCCATAGCACAGAACCGATAGGAACAGGATATTTTCAAAAGGTTATGCAAATGTTATGATTAAAACTTGAATAATGTTTATATTTCTCACAAACTTATATCAAATCCAAAGTTTAGTTTAGTTTAGCTCTTTTAAATCATATTCCACTAGTAAAATCGGTAATGATTCAGAAATATGAAATAATTCTGAAACATGCCAAAATTAGATCAGAACTGAAATACGTATTATCTTTTCAGGGGTTGTAAATCTATAAAGCTAGCCTGGCATCCTCCTAAAGAATGGAGTGTTCAAGGGGTTCATTAGTGCAAGAATAAGATTGCACTTATATAATAATATTATTATAATAATATTATTATTATTTTTTACAAAAATGTAAATTTTAAATTTCCTGTAATAAATCGACACCAGTTTTCCTTCTTTGTGTATTTTTCACTATGCTATTCTTGTGATGGGAAAAACCAAATCCTACGGTCATTTTAATTATGAAAAAGATGAGGGAGGGGGGGAGGTTGGCTGTTTTTAAACCTATTAGCCACATTGATTGTATGCTCTGGTATGCTCTACATTTTGTTTCAGAGTTTGTTCAGAGCTGCAGTCAAAGTAAAGGGAATGTCACTTTGGACATGGCAGCCATCTCCAAATAGGGAGGAAGATTGACTTGATAACTAGTGTCCACACACATTTGTGTGAGAATATCAAATTAAGGCCCGCAAACATAGACATCCTGCCTGTTAGAATGCTGTGAAAGTAAGGTTTCTTTTAAAAGCAAATAGCAAATTACATTAGCTATTGGTTGAGTAGAAAGCATCTGTTTGATCTCTCATTGTTGGATTCCAAGGATAACATTCTGAAGTTTGAGTAATGTTTTTATCCTATTCTAAACCTGATTACAGCACTCCTGAGAATCTCCTCAATTACTATTTGGAAGATGGGGAGTTTCTTAGCCGTGATATTGTTCAGCTTTCATCCTGATCGAACATGTTACTAAACAAAGGAAACTGGATAAGCTATAGTGAGTTCCAGATAAAATTGCTGAAATTACAATTACAATTCATTCCCAATTCTCTGAGCAAGGTGAAGTTTCAGACCTGCAATGCTTTTGTACAATTGAGTTCCATTTTAGTCACAGTGCCTTAAAATGTATCTATTGAATTAAAACCTACAGGCTGAATATCCATGGAAATATATTAAATACCCAGGATCCCCCTGTCTTAAATAACATTAAAATGTTTTCACATCTCTCTGATGTACATTAATGATTGCTTCTGAATCTGAACTGACACTTAAATTGCAATACATTTTAATTGTTAATTCAAGGAAAAATGTTTAGGCTACCATATACATGACTCAGCTAAGGATTCAAGCAATGGTCAGTTGGCTATTTTATGAGAACTTAGAAGGAATAAATATTTTCCTACTTTAATATGAAATAATATTATATATCAAAAGTGTATATTTTCTCTGAACCAGGCTGAGATGCGACAACAGTAAAGCAATATTGCAACTTATGCAATGCAACTTATGATGCAATGGCTTTAGATACACAAAGATCTGAAAAATGTTATTGGCTAATATAAGCTAATTGAATGAATGAATTGAATATTCAGTGAAACAAATAAGCCCCCAATTCTCAGCAACAATACTAATCCCATCAATCCACATCTGGGCACAATGTACAAAATACCTATCTATTGGTCCCAAGTCTGCTTTCTGCTTTCCCTTAATTTCATACCTCCTTCTGCCCTGTTCCATTGTATGGAATCTGAATACAAAACGTATCATCCACATTTTTTATTCTATTAATTTCACAGTCTGATATCATCAATATTTCCATGGAAATGTTGCAATATAGTCATGGTCTATAAGAACATCTTTGTGTTTGCATTCTCCAGATGTATTTGGGTTTCAACTGCTGGCAATACTGAAGAGGAGGCATGACTGAGAAAATGAAAGAAATGGATTTCAATATTGTTTTATTTTCTGCTCTTATACTTTCACATTATAGCAAGAAAGTGTTTTATTCAACTACAGAACTAAAAGATTAAATTGCTGTTAGAATTGTAGAGAATTTTGATTATTGGATAAAGAAATAATAATATATGGTGACATCTGGAGCTCCATTTAATCCACCTGGCATTGACAAAATGACCATTGTCAATTGCAAAATGCAGCTTTACTTGGAACAGCTTTCAGTCTCTGATAATAGCCATCAAACAACATCAGCCTATCCAGGTCCTTGGGAAGGACGCAATAGATCAGTGGTTCTCAACCTTCCTAATGCTGCGACCCTTTAATACAGTTCCTCCTGTTGTGGTGACCCCCAACCAT
>JANHGC010001689.1:134741-145118 GCA_027560395.1 Boaedon fuliginosus
CAGCCAGACCTCCAGCCAATCAGGACACAGCCCCACCAGTATTTAAGCAGAGGAGGCAGCCAGGATCACACATATATCATAGAATCAAGTGACATTGGCTGAGCAATAGAATCTAGAACATTGTGACCCTGTCAGATCTTACCAAAAAAGCAGAAATGGACCCCAAATATGCTTTTTAAAAGGCAGTTCTGAAGAAGCTTCTTGGATAAGAAGCAAAATGTTTCCAAGGAAAAAAAACTAAAAGAGTTCCCCTTGACCGGGGAAATGAGCCGGGGTATAAATACAAACAAACAAACAAACAAATAAATAAATAAACAACCAACCACCAACCCTAAGGAAATTTAGCTGCCTTTTGAAAAACACCTTTGGGACAACCATGACCTGGATGATTCAGAACCTCCATAGATAAAGAAATGTAGCATTAGAAACCCGCTGGCTCTGACTGGTTCTGTGACTTTCCTGTGGAGCCATCATCTTCCATCCAATTCCTGATTGGTCTTCCGCCCTCAGGCTATGAGAGAGACTGAAATCCAGCTTGCTTGTTTCCATCTGACCATCATTGGTTGACTTAGAAACCTTGTTTTGGACCTGGTCCTGAAAATGATCCTCCTTTAAAGCAAGTAACTGAAAATGTAATGAAAATATCTGTCTTTATATTCTGTAACCTACCTGGCAGGAAAAGCCCTTCCTAGTGGTCACAATTAACGGAAAGGAGTCAATTTTTTTTTTTAAAAAAAAACTAGACAGAGTGACTTTTCCTATCATCTAGCGGTTGATAAGTTGACTGGTTGATCCATAATTTTAAATATTTTTTAAAAAAAGTTCAGTGAGGCAATGGAAAAGGGAGGGAAATGTTTGGTTATGGCTTAACCAGAGAATTGCCTGGTTAATTTTCAAATGCAGGATAGTGTCGGGCAGGACTGGAATTCAATCAAGGAAACCAACAATACAGGTTTTACTACAGAAATGTGTGCTGCAGGGGGAATGGCATAAACCTTCTGAGACATGCTGTGGAGAGAGCAAGACTTAGCAAAGGACCCAGGGTAAGAAGGAACATAGTAAAGCAAGTGTATGGATGTAACCCTAAGTCTGACTTGCATAGTGACTCACATAGATAGACATCAGGGAAATAGACATTTGGACACTAGCATCTTTCTTCTAGCATGTGATATTAAAAAATAGATATTGACCATTTTCTTTGGATTATTAAATGAAGACAAAATACAAAAATACTTCTTTTGCACATTGATAGAAAGACTGTGATAAACAAATCAATCAAGTTCCCATCCTTCAACAACAGGGCATTCAAACCATCACCATTATTTATTAACAGAGAGAGTTTGAAAGAGCTAGATTAGATAATAGAAATTCATTTTACACTATGCTGTGAAAAATGTTGGGTAGCATGGTTATTAATCAGAGGGAGTTTGCCCCAGAATACATGAGATGAAGCTATTAAAGAAATAATAATAATAATAATAATAATAATAATAATAATAATAATAATAATAATAATAATAATAATAATAATAATAATAATCAACATCAACATCAACATCAACATCAACATCATCATCTTTCTAGAATACAGGTATTAGGATGAAAGCATTTCCTTCCTGCATACGAATTGCATATAAGTAAGTTTTAAAAATCATTATTCAGAAAAGTAAGGCAGTTTTATGGGATTTTTTCAAAGGAATTTATGGGGAATCTTCTAAAAACAGCTTCCATTTGCTGAAATTTCACATTAAGAAAAATCGATCCACAAGAAATAAGTTGGATCTTTTGACTGATATCATATTTGGAAAGTAATAAAACAATGGCCTTTAAAAGAGATATAGCAAAATTTATGGAGGATTATACTTTTGCTGGGTACCCAGAGTATAGGTTTAGAGCCACTGAACAATTTACCATTCTTAAGTCTTCTGGATTTCCCAGAGTCATCTCAGTTATTGTAAAAAACACATTGTAAGAAAATGCTGAACCAGACAGACATTTGCTCTGTTCCAACAAGTCTCCTTTACATTTTTAGAACTTGATTGATTGGGACAGATACCCTTTTGGGAAGGAAAAATTGTTATGAACAGTCATTATAACATGAAGGCTATTTAAAGGTCCCCCTCTCAAACAAACAGATTTCTGCTTAGGAAATTACAATATATACAATTGTCATTCTCATATACAGTATATGTGTCACAGTGGCAACTATTTTATGCAAAACCATAATTGGCTGTTGCTTTTACATATCAGCTCATGTAACAAAGTCTACATAGTATTTACATGTGACAATATGTAATTAGTTAAACTCGAGCAGTTAAAAATTTCAGCAAGTGGAAAATTTATTGCAGAATTTTTAAAAATCCCAAGCTGTAGAAAAATATAATACACTTAGAAGATTGTGCAATAAACATGTATTTGATGGAATAAGAACATTTAAAAAGATCACAAGAAAAACATCATAATAACTTGAGAAATAAGAGAGGATATAGATCTTAACAATCCAAGGAAACAAGTTTTTTTAAAAAAAACCTGGAGCTGTGTAAAGGTTAATTGGCTGAGAATACTGGAAATGTTACAGGTTCAGCACAAAGACTTTAAAAAAATCCAAAACTTCACAGTATGAACTTTCTATCCAGCGTAAACCAAATATAGTAATCCAGATCTGCAATAGCAATGGGGAGGGGGTAGAAAAGAAGGGGCCTGTTTTTTATCATTGTCAAAACGTGGGCTGCAGCTGTCAGGATGTCATCATTGCAACACGTGATCTCCACCACCATGGGGGACTAAAATTAGCAGGAGAGCCTGAGAGTGAGGAAAGCAGGCAGGCAAGAGAACACTTATCTACAGTTGAACCATACGTGAACCGATCTAAGAAAAAAAAGTAAGACCAGCAAACTTAGAAAGTGGAGCCGTTTCATAGAGGAGACTAAACGGTTATGGCCACATGGTGGGAAGATCCTTAATCCTTTCAAGAAGGAATAAATGAAATTCACAGAGAATGCTCCTTCAGTTCGCCAACATTGCTGGGATTTGCTTTGACTTCTTCAAAAACTTGGGAATACATGACTATAAGTGGCTGTGCCTTGCTTTGTTCAATTGGAAGGATCATAGTAATCCAGTTTGCAAGCTTCATGGGTTTCTGAAAGGTTTCCTGTCGACTGCTGGATTATTATCAGAGAGTGATGCAGCACTGATTGTGTGGTTTACAGTTCCCTTGTCTCCTGCTCTTATCCAGTTCTCCTCATGTTGCTGATTCTCACTCTTCTAACTCTGGTATCATGCTTATGCCTCTTGACCTGGTACCTTTTCTCCACAGGAGGGAAAAGCGGTGGCAACAAGAAGAATGATGGTGTGAAGGTAAGTCCTCTTCGTTTCTGGATCCTACAAGATGACAAATACGCTTGGATGTCTTCTCTAGAAGGGGGTCCCAGCGTGGCCCAGATCTTCTGTTTCATGTGTTTCTCAGTTTTTTACACTTTTTCCCCATTCTTGCCTTTTCTACAAAAAGTACAACTGAAGGAAAAAAGTTTATATCTTGTAAATCTTAGATATAGTAATACTTGCCTCAGTTTATCCTCAATTTATCCTTACTTAATCCATACCAAAATAAATGTAAAAAAAAGAATAATTAGAGAGCAGACTTGTGAAAAGACAATAATAGAGAACTAAGCAACATTTTGACCTGCTCACTGAGGCTGAGAAATTCTCTAACAAGTCTCTTTCCATTCTTACTTACTTTTATAAATTGAAGAAAAGATTGTGCCTTTCTTCTAATCTTCTATGTTTCAATATTATCAAATAATTATGTGATTACGTAGAAATAATGTAGTCTCAGAACCAATTTCAGTTTTCAGACGTTATAGTAATACCGTCTTCTTGTAGAACTGTAATTCACAATTCCCCCTATGGTATTTAATATCCCAGAATATTTCTATGGCTGTGTATAATCTTACAACATATCCTAGTGTGAATTCCTCCTGATCCCCTTAAATATTGGTTCCTGGTGAATTATCTTTCCATGCAAAGGAAGTTTTTGAAGGAGGCGCTCTTACCACTTTGCACATATCCCAGATCAATGTGACAGCTATATTCTATACTGCCTCTGGCATTTCTACTCCCATGTAAGGGCTTCCACAGGGGAGCCTAAGAGGAGAAATAGGAAGTTAATTTAAAATTGGGATTAAAAATACCACAATTCCCAGTGGTCCCAGTCAAGATAGCCAGTGGAGAAAGTGCATGGTGATTTGATTTAGCAAGATCTGTTAAATACAGTATTTTGCTCCCATCTTAGGTTTTAAACAATGGTAAGAATCCTAGCTATTGCCTTTTTTAAAAATCTGAATAGTTTGTTGTGTTTTTTTTTAAAGAAAGCTACAATCTAGTTTACTACATTAATATGATAAAGGAGCTTTTGGAAACCTACAAGAGATTAAAGAATTCAGAGGTTGTTGCCATCCCTGGTTCTGAGGAGAAGGTAGTAAATCCAGCAACAATGCTTCTAAGTCTTTGACTTTAGTAAGGCCATCGACAGTTTAAAAAGCTGGTTCATCACTTTACTGAGAAGTGGATTCAAGCATGAACAACTTTTCTCTTTTTAGCAGCAATACTACTTCCATTGCTCAGTCCCAAAGTATTTGAGTTGGAAAAGAGTGTAATGTAGTTGTGCACTGACAATATTACTGTTTTATTTTCTGGAATCCAAACTGGAATTTTCTGGAAAGGTGTCTAGCATCCCTTTCACAGTTCAGATGGTGACTTGAGGGTGGTTTGAGGGTGTGGAAAGGAATGTAGTTTCAGAGAATGACCATATATATATATATGCCTTGGAGATTCTGACTACAGGACTGTCGAGCCAAGATATATATTTATGCTGAGGCAGCTGGCTGTTCCTAGTACTAACAGTCTCTCCTGGTGCTCTCACTGTTAATTCCTAATCAGTTTCTTCCTTTATAAAAGTTAAACCAGCTTACTGATATATTCTTGTACTTTACCCCCTTTTATTGTTGTGTGCGGTGGAGGAGTTTTGTGCGGTGGAGGAGTTTTTGCTTGTTTTGTTTCAAGGCACAAATGTCGGATTCATGGCCACAAGATTTGTGTATTTTTCTAATAAAATCCATGGTTTGATAAACTGCTTCCAAGAAGCAAATGTTTTAAATTTGAAGTAGGATTCTTTCCACGAATAGTCCATTTTAGAAAGATAGATATTTTTGTTTGGATATAACAACATCTTGTTAAAAAAAAAAATCTTCTTTTTAACCAGCGGGTACACAATAACATTCATCCCCATACACTAAATTAATGCAATCACTGCCCTCCACCATGTCACATCCTATGTCCTAAATTACTAAGTTCACTTCCCTGTACTGTGTTCTTTTACTGTATGTTTGTCCTACTTAAATGAGGCCACTGCTTTTGTGTTGCATTGTGTTATGTCTGATTACCTTTATAATTATTGTCCAGTAAGATTTCCTATTGTATCTTTTACTAGGTTTTCAATGGAATTACCATAGATTATAGCCTAGCAAGTTCCACGATACATAGTAAGATCTGTTCTCCTTTAAAAAAAAAAAATCAGAGGAGAGTTGTGAAGCAATCATTTAAAACAAGATATGTTATACATAGATGATAGGAGAGAGAAAGGATCCCAGATGCTAATGGGCATGAATTGCTATTTCTGCCCACATGATCTGAAGCATATCATAATTTAATTTGCAATACTGACGTTTGAAACGTGGGAAGCACCTGAAGTGCTCAGCTGAACCCACTGTCTGAAGTGCTGAGATGCTACATCCTTTTGGAAGGGCAGCACAACTACCTCAAGGTACTTTCTACCTTGTCCGAGTAGGCATGGTCACAAGAATTGCTGGGATTGCTGCCAAAGCAAAGCAGAGTACAAAAATCAAAACTGGATAGTAATGATGATAAGAGGGAACTTCAAAACATTTTTGAGTGCTCACTGAACTCTCTGAAATGTAGCAAGTTGAGTCCCTTCCAGTTTGCAATGTGAAGTAATTTCATCATGAATTAAAGGCAAAGTTTTAAATTATATTTGTTGAGTTATTTCTAGAATTTCTGCTCTTAATACGCAAAATGTTAATTTGTGGTATAACATGAGTCTATGTCAGCAATTAATGAGAGGCTGATTTTCACCATTTAGTATATGTGTGATTTTTCATGCTATTCTGAGGTTATATGAAATATATGAAATATAATCTCTGATCCTTAGATTATAATTAAAATGTGTATTTTTTGAAGCTAAGAATTAGTTAATATTGTATATAGTAAAAATCTATTTTTAAAAAATTTTCTAATGAAAACTTTTGTTAAAACATTCCTACCTAAATTAATGATTATTGCACTTTGTAGAAATCTAGGAAAGAAGCAGACATTATATGAATAGCATCTACCGGTATTTATTTGTTTTGTTTTCAAATAAAAAGCTTAGCAACCTTCTTCTTTTTAGTGGGAATTAAAATACTTTGTCATCATTAAAATCCAGTTTCCAGATTTTCCTCTTGGGAGAATTTCCTCTCTAGGCAAAATTCTATTCTGTGTTCCACTGTCACCAGGGCCTACATCAAACCTACAGTTTTGCTACCTGGTAATCAGTGTAGATGTATAATGTGGGCATCTTGAAAAGTGATTGTGTGGAATCAGATATGCTTCAGGTATCCATGCGAAATTCTCTGTAAATGTGTTTTTAGAAGAGTACACTCATTAATCATTTTTGAAGCAATGGATTTCAGCTGCACCAAGTGTAGAGTTTTAAATTAGTAAAGTAAGAGGCTTTCAGCACTTCAGCAATTATTTAAGAAAGATTCAGATATTGGTGTTGTAACATATCCTGCCTCCCTAATTTGAGTTAGAGGGTTGTTTGAATTCCTTCTAGCTTATCTTCTGATTCTCAATGAACAGTTTTTGGCCTATTCTACTAGTAGGATTGCAATCTTTCCTCTTGGCAAGGCAGGTAGTTTTAGTCAGATATCTAATGTGCATTCAACTTGGAAAATTTCCACTTGGAAATATTTGCTTTGGCTTGGATAAGAAATGAACTAAGTTGAGAATTAGATGTCAGTGCTGTGTTAGGGTAACAAGATTCATAGGGAGCAAAGAGGAGTAGCACTCGGGGTGCGAATTGGACTATGTTGATTGAATTGCTCCTTGTGTGGGAAATTTTAGGCTAGCATGCTGTGTACTGTGGTTGTTCTGTCTTTATTGAAGACATGGGACTTTTCAATTAAGCATCAGGCTTACTCACAAGAAAACCCATCTTCTTAGAGGGAGTACCGCAAGTGTCCCAGATTCCTTGGCATCCCATGTTCTGCTCACTTCTTTCTTTCTCACTCTGTGTATCTTCTTGTCCCACCTCTTCTCCTTGTTTTTCCAGAAAAGAAAGTCCAGTTCCAGCGTTCAGTTAATGGTGAGTGTCCTTTGTCTTCCTCAATGCTGATAATGTTGGGCCTCTCAACGTCTTCCAACCATTCCTGTTCTTAGAAAGCATAGAGGGTTGGGTTGAAGGTTGAACCTCTTCGGTGCAGCATCTCCCCTACAAATCCCATTAAAAAGGAATGGATGGCAGAAAAAGAAGCTGAAGCCCACCAAAGAGCACTGAGAACCTAATTTGAATTTCTAGGAAAAGGTTTTCAATGGTGCTTATCATTTAGCAGATGTGCAAACTACCTCCATCCAAGGAGACACGAAGGAAAAGGCTATCTAATATGGCTCCGCTGGAACTGTGCAGTCACAAGCAATCAGACAGCTGATGAAGCTTGGTCAATTTGTTGTTTGAGACCAAGATATGTAAAAAAAACAAAAACGTCTCTGGTGGGATGAATGAATAATCCTAGTACCAGAGCTGTCTTGTTGATAATGTTGGAGAGTAAATGGATCCCTTTTCTCCATGTTAATTTGTGTACCAGTTGGCTGTTTATGGAAGAAAGTGTGTGTCAGGCTTTGATGGTCTGTGTGGGTCTTAGAAACCCTCTTTGTTTTACTGTACATTTCTTTCTTTACTATGCACCCAGTGTGGCCTCTTTCACTCCTGCACAGTCTCCTTCTCTCCCTCATCCTAGTTCCCTCCTGTTAATTTGTACATACTGTCTTTCACTTCTACACAGCCCTCTTATTCCTCCTAATGACAGGAGATTTCAGGACCTTCATTCCTGCTACACTGATCGGTCTTGTTTATGATAGTAGACAATTGCAAGAAAGGCAATTAAGTTTTTATATGATAATGCAGTCGGACCTCCTGCTTAGTTCTGTAAGTTTTGGATAGAAGTCAGGGCAAGTGTTACAGATGCAAAGGAAGAGCTGCGGTTATTGACCTGTACTGATGTTTACCTGGTTTTTGTTCCTTTGCAGTATTTGATGCTGTTTGGGTAAAACTTTAATGAAAGGTTAACAAACAGTTCTGCAACAAAGTTGAAATAGTCTTACTTTGCTCCAATATTTTGCTTTTTTCTCTCTCTCTTTTCTGGTCCAGGAATCTTCAGAGAGTACAAATACCACCATTGAAGATGAAGACACTAAAGGTACAATATAAGATTGTGGCAGAAGTAGTCTAGAGTTGTTTCCAATTCTAGTCTGAGTCAATAACTCAGAGTTTAAATCAGTTCATTACTGAAAGAAACATTTGACCCAAATACAAATACTTAGCTATCTCAACAGTGCAAAATTTTCCAGCAAAGTATTACTTCTATTATAATTTCAGTTCATGAATTAGAGGACAATTAGATTTCATTCATACCAGTGCAGTTCTGCTGATCTCTGCGATCCAGTTCCTAGGATTATACAATGAGAAAATATATAGGAGAGATGAATGATGGGATAACCCTCTACAACCTTGTTGTTGCAGTGCAGGGCCGAGACCATCATTGAACATTGATCTGGGTATTTCCCCTGCTCTGCCAACCTCCTGTGATTCCTAGATGTATCTCTCCTCTTCTCAGGCACAAATATCAAATGCATGCTATATCTATAAAGCTATAATCAATTAGAATAGAATACTAAGGAGACCAAACAGCCCACATGCTTTAGAAAATGTTCTTTGGTATACTTTTGTTTCCCTTTTCCAATGGTTCTTTGTAATTGTTTCCAAAACATAGGCTGTCAGAGCTCTTCCCTGGTACTCTATTAAACTAAATCATTCTGTGACATGGAGGTGACTAGAAATGGAATTTGGCTGAAAGAAGGAACAGAGGTTGGCAGGAGCACATACATCAAGCCATTCTTATTAGTTTGGCTTTCACTGGCATAAAAGGGCCAGTGGTTGCACATGAGCCTCAGAATGAAAAACAACACAACCAACTTGCCAATTGAAAGCAATTGTGGAAGAAAGCTATTGCTCTCCAAAGTTGCTCATGAGCTTTCCATATGCATATGGTTTGCCAGAATGTGATATTATATGAGCCTCTTGTTTGATCAAGTGCTTTCTCGTGTTTTCATTATGGACCCTTTTATATTTGGACTTCCCCCAGAGATTAGGACCATACCCACCTTGCTGGCCTTCCAGAAAGCCATGAAGACCTGGCTTTTTTGGCGGGCCTGGAATTGACCAACCTTCCCCTCCTGAAATATTGATTGATTGTGGATGAGTGTTTTTTATATTGTATTTATTGTTTTTATTGCTTTAGCTGCCTCAAGTTCCCCTGACCCGGGAAATGAGGCAGGATATAAATCAAACCAAATAAATAAATAAATACATACATACATACATACCATTTATACCATTTATACCCCAAAGGTCCTCTGGGCTCCGCTCCCAGAGAATCCCCTGCACTTGCTTCCTCGCCGAGGAGGTCTGGAGCTCTGAGCAATGGGAGCAATCCACGCCTCGGATGCAAGCCCACTGCGCCTGGCCCAGGATCCCGGGCTCCTCGCTGGCACGCGAACCCCCTTTGCCCACAGCCTGCTGCATGGGCGGCGCCAGATGGTCGGCGGCGGCAGCACCTCCTGTCTCTGGCCGTCGAAGAGGGCGAGGAGCAGCAGCAGCAGTGGGGAGAGCGCAGAGCTGTTGATCCGCGGGGAGCAGCTCATCAGGTGTGCGCTTTCCTCGCTGCTGCTGTTGCTAGACGGGCTCCTCAAGGGGCGAAGGTAGGAGCCGGCGGCGGGCATGAGGCGGGCTCTGCTAATGTTGCTGGTTGGGCTCGAGGCACGAAGGCAGGAGGTGGCAGCTGCATGAGGCGGGCTTCGGGACTTGCTGTGATTTCATCAGCCCCAAGGGAGGATGCGCGCGCAGCAGAGCTGGTAAGCATGTGCAGTGGGGTTTTTCGCACGGTTTTTTCCCCGTTTTTTGGGGGCTCACCTTTCTCCCCGTATTTTACCCAAAATATGGGGAGAAGAATTTTGGGACCCCCCAGTGCTTTTCTCGCAAGCCTA
>JANHGC010001691.1:54940-67876 GCA_027560395.1 Boaedon fuliginosus
GTATGATTGATGAGTGAATGTGTTTTTGAAATTTTTAAGTGTATAGGATTGTATTTTAATTGTATTGTTGGCCGCCTTGAGTTCCCCTTTTGGGTGAAGAGAGGCGGGGTATAAATCTAATAAATTATTATTATTATTATTCTTAAAATAACACGATTTAAGGCAAAATTGTTGCTTAAGACCATCTCCATCCCATCCCTGATTTGCATGTTTAAAAATTTGCACCTTGAGGCTATCCTACTACCCAAATATATAACCCACGTTAAAGTAAACTCAGCAACAGGTCTCCTTGGCTTTGGCAGAAGCTAAGGATTTGACTCATGCGCCAAAATATTGCATAAACACTGGCTTCTAATATTATATGCAGGTATGCATATACGGTATAGGAATGATTGATGTGTGCACATACATTACTTTTTTGAAGGCTTTCTAGATATATTCAACTTTAAGGTCTGACTATTTGTAAGATGAGCTTGCCATGAGAAAATTTCTCCGCAAAATTTAACTTATGTTCATAACACTGATGTCATGAACCAGCCCTAAAATCTTTCTGGGCCTGAAGAGGAAAGGGAAAGAATAAAAAGAATATAACTAAGCAAAAATTAGTCACAAATCCAGTGAGCCAAGATATAGCAGTTCTGAATGAAATCTACAATAAATTTTCCCATTTTCAGATCTCCATTTAAAAGAAAGGAGAAAACAGTCTATTAAGTAAATAGATAGAAGAGGAAAAAGCAAAGCAAGTGAAATTTACAATAATTAAAAGGAAATTGAAAGCATACAAGGAAGCAGCATTTACTATAAGTCTTCACTGGAGAATTTCATGTCTAAAAGAAATTTTCTCTGCTCACAATAGAACATGAAGTTGTATGGTCGATAAGGGAGTCTCAGTTCAGTACCCAGAAGTGACTGGTCAAACCAGGGCCAGGGGAGACCCCCCTACATAAATAGATTCCATTAATATGCACTCTAGGAATGTGTAAAGGCATGAGGCCAATGCTTTCTCATGCGAAAAGATGGAGGCCAGCACAGCGTACCATCTGGGAATAATGATCTTTCAACAGTCAAGCCATAAAATGAAGCTTCGGCATTAACTAGCTTATTCCATCAAGTAATGGCCCTTGTCCTATTAAATGGATGCATGTGTGTGTTTTAAGGATTGAAATATCTCCCACAATCTTGTTGCTGAAATCCTTTGACCACAGCATGTTACCAACAGAAAAAGAACAAAGGGGGGGGGAGGGGAAAACACCCTTCAGGATTGATCAGAAGTAGACAAGTCTCAGGTTCTATTAAAGTGTATTAATGCCAGCCTCTGTGCAATTAGTGAAAAGTCAATTCTCATTACCAGTTAACACTATTGAATATCTGCTTTCTTTAATAAAATGGTATGTCCAATATAAAGAGCATAAATCAATAAGCAGCAGCAATTTAAATTTATTCTGCTTTGTATAAACCAGAAAGGAGCACTGTACTCTTAAAAACTAAATATCTGCCAAATGACTGTTCTCCAATATGTTTCTGAGTAATGCTTTGAGTGCTTCAGTGCCCAGCTATTTATTCACACATTTATATAATATTCCCAATGAAAACCTGAGCATTTATAATTAGGTTAGTACAAACATTTGTGTTCATTCATCAGACTTGTCAGGCTGGTATAAATTACCTACAGGAGCAAGGTGGCTATCGTTTACCCCTGAATAACCTCAGTTAATTCAAATAAAAATCTTGTGTAATTATTTTCATGTACGGGAAAATACCTAGAAGAGTACAACTAAATAATATAATTCAGAGACAGCTACATGTCCTTCAGAAATTATTCTGGACTAAAAAGTAAAAGAAACCAACTGCACTATTTTCCACATTCTTTTTTCACCAAAGCACTAGAAAGGAAATTAATCTCTCAGCTTGTGCTACACACTTTTCCAAATTTAACTCCCTGTGTTTTCAGTTTCTGTATCACCTTCAAGTTCCTGGTAGTTAGTTTCACCATTGTATGAATGTATGATTCTTCTATTTCAGCTCTTTTTTCCTTTCACCCTGTTCAAGCTGGTCTGCGATCTCTCTCTTTTTTTATGTTTCATTTTTGTTTTACCTAATGTAGCCTCTCTATCAAAATTAATCCCTCATCTTCTATCAAAACCACATTTTTCTTTTCTTCTTAGTCTTTTCTTGAATAGCCTCAATTATTATTGACTGCTTCATTATCGTCCTTGCCTTTCAGTCAATCTTCACTGTTTGATTATCTAGTCTATTTTCATTTCTCTGTTGCTATTTCCATGTAGACATCTCCAGCTCAGTCTTGCAGATATTTGGGGGTTACTACATCCAACCTCTCTGTTAACAATAGGTTATGCTGCATGGAAAAATGGGAGTTGCCATCCAAAATATTTGCTGAAGTCAAGATTGGACCAGACTGCTGTAAAACAACTAGGGATGACCATGGGGGACAGGGTCAAACCATCAATATGGCAACATGACCATGTGTACTCCTTTTTAGAAGCATTGCATGAATGTCACACAATTGTTAAAAAGTGGAGATTCAGTCCCCTGATCACAGCTACAACTTGATTTTTTACTTCCCACAAAATGCTTTGAAGACAAAGAAAAACTATAGTTATATGCGTTACCCATTGTGCAACATTCTAAGCATGTCATGAATTATCTGTCCCAAGTCTGGTAATGTAAGAATGGGCATAGAAGAAGCATCAGAGTAAGAGGACATGGAGACATGTGAACCATCCTGTACTTTTTCTGCTATCTTACATTCAACTAAAACAACATGAAACAATGACAAGAGAGGGTGTGGATGTAATTCTATCTTTAAATATTCTTGTGAAGTGGTTGATATTTTAACAAAATAATAGAAAATAAATACAAGTTTCCTTTGTGCACACATTTAAACTACTTTCTTGTAATTTCTGCTAGGATTCCATTAAGGAAACATAATTCTCAGAGCAGGAATACAGAGAATATAAACATGCAATGGCTACTAGTGAGTAAACATAAGAAAAGAAAAGGTAAAGATTTATTAGAAGGACAAATGTGGGAAAATATAGTGTTGGATTTGAAGTAGGATATCAATTCTGAGTCAGCTTTCTGCCCTCTTATACCTATTAATTGAGATGGCTGTCATACCTCAATAAAGATTAATAAAAACATAGCCCTGTTGTCTGAATCCTTGGAAGCATAGCTGGTTAATGCCTGGCCTTGTGGTGCATGGCAGGTACAATATTGCAGGAGTTATAGATAAGTGCAGCATTATTTTACCTGGAGAACAAAAAAGTTGAAAGGATGCACAGGGGTTGGCTAATAAATTGCAAAGATTAATCTGTGAGTTCTAAGGCTGATAACTCACAAAAAAGCTTGAAATAATTTCAGATTATCAGTTCAGGGGTTTTCTTGGTATGAGCAATCAGGAACTTTTATATTGCTATCTTGGATCAACTCAGTTCTGATTCACGGTGTTTAAAAGTTTCTTTAGACATTAAAATTGGGTTTCAAAATCAGTGCAGAATGATTATTGGGAGTTTAAACAAAGCTAAAACAAGCATTTATTATCTGGACATTTCGTCTATGAGTTATTGCTACTTTGGCGTGCCAATTTCATAGTTTTTAGATGTTTTGGAATAATGAGTTTGGGGTTTTTAGCAATTAATTCACTTTTATAAGAACACTTTTAAAAATGGTGAAATGGATAGGCTGTATTTAACCTTTAAAATAATGATATAAAATGCCCTGTTCTTGTAAATCAGTAAAAGATCACTTTAAAAATTACAAATGTAATTGAACTTTAAATTTAGAAAATAAAGCAAAAAGAGTTATGTATATTGAACTCTCATAGATCATTATTTAAGGGTTGGTTGCAATCATGCATATTTGAGATCTAGTTTAGGAGGTGAAACATTTATTCACATGGTCAGGACTTGGCCTACTGTATTGCCATATTAGGACTGAAATGTCCAAGATTGTTAAAATAACTTTAGATCAATAGTTGTGCATCATCGATATATATCTTTCCTGGCTCAATCTCTAGTATTTAGTATTTGTGAACATTTTATGCACAGATGACCACAAGAATTATTATCCAATACTAGGATAAATCTATGGCTTTCTCAGGCAGTAACTTGCTGATATGTGCTGTTTCTCAATATCTGAATTTATTCATTAAAACAAAAGGAGCAGGGCAAAAGATTTATAAACAACCAGGTCTGTTTTGCAGAGTTTTGCTAATAATACAATTTTATAAGGGCTATCACTTTCCACAGTCGGTTTTTTCTCCTTCTTTTGTAGGAAGCATCTAGCCAGCTTTGGCTAGCCCCAAGAAAGCTAAGTAAGATTGGTTTTAGGACTAAGGAAAAACAGTTAAGAACAATTAATCAATAGAACAACTTGCCTCCAGAAGTTGTGGGTGCGCCAATGTTGGTGTTTTTTTAAAGAAGAGATTGGGCAACAATTTGTCTGAAATAATATAGGGTTTACTGCTTGAACAGGGGGTTGTACTAGAAGACCTCCAAGATCCCTTCCAACTCTGTTATTTTCTTAGCAATGGGATAAAGAATAATTAGGTACTCCCTGGCTATAGGCTGAAAAATGACATTTTAAAAAATCTTGAGAAAGAAAGTGGCAAACATCTTAGTTTGATAGAATAAAAGTTTTATTTAAAAACATTTCTCCAAAAAAAGTGTTTGAATTCTACTATTTATTCTAACATAAATAGACTTACCCCTCTTTGGTATTTGCAGATGGCTGATATGTACCTGTTAGAGTACTATCCTCTTCTATCTGATCACTTGAATACGTACAGTTCTCTGAATTGTGTCATACTAAAGGCCACAAATCATATCCAGAGTTTGATCATGATTACTGAAGTTGATTGTATTAGGCAGCGTCTATAATATAGCACTAGAAAAAGTGGGGGTTTTGCCATGCTTCAGAAAGCTTCTGTAATAACTGAGGCTAGAAAGTCATTTATCACTGTACAAACATTTCTTTTATTTGAAGTCATTAGATACCCAGCTAGAAAGTGCAGCAATGTGCTCTGAAATTCCTGCCCTGGCTTTCGCTATCCCAAAATAGCTAAATTAGGAAGAGTTGTAAATTTAGCTAGCACACTAGAATCCCTCCTCTAGAGAAATAAAATCTGGCAGGTAATTTGAATCTTTCCTCTGAAAATAACATATACTTGATCTTATAGGAGGCACTATTTCATAACTTCTGGGCAAAGGTGTCTTTAGGGTTTTTCTTCTTGGGTTGTGTTAACTGGGAAATTATCTAATTTCCTCTGACAGTATGCAGAAAATACCAGAAGACTGATCAATACATTCAAAATTTGAATTTACTTTGTATATATTTGAGAGTGCAAAAAAGGATTTAGCTCATATAAAAGACTGACCTTTTTTGTCTCTTAAAAATTTCCCTTAAATTTCCCTTTATTTTTTCTTTCACTTTCAGTTACAATATAAAAATCTATGTTCATAACTCCTAATCTCAAGAATCATATGGAATGTTTTCAAAGTATTCACAACTGCACAAGTATATAGAGTCAGAACTATATTTTAAATTTAACTGTATCCGCAAAAGGTAGAATAACTTGGAGAAAATGCACATTGCCTGGAGAGTATAAATGTCTGGCAGTTTTTGAAGAAAAAAAAAATTCACAGGGACCAATTGTTGGGCCAGCCCACAATCTTAGTCCTGCACCTGTATCGCACAAATGCAGGTTTGTGGAATTTTTGTAGAACAAATAAAAGAACACGCAGAGCTTTGATCACCTTGTCACAGCTGCTGTCTTGATTTTTGTAACCACACCTGAAGACACACCTGTAACAAAGGTCCAGCCATAGCAGCAGAAGCTCCACGTGATCTTCAAATAGCAACTATTCCTTGACCAAGCTTTTATCTCTACAAACAAATGAGTGGAGTGAGTGAACTTCTTATCCCTTCAGAGAGACAAAGCCTTGGTATTCCAGGCGAGCTATTACAAACAGAAACGACAGCATAATTTTAAGGTAGTGTTAGGCCAAGCATGCCTGTGATCGTAGTTCATGCTTTTAACATTTAAAGCTCCAAGTTTGCGGTTGTCATAAACTCACTGACCTTAAGCTAATTTCTTAGCTCAACTGCCCTTTTAGCATCTCACTGGGAGATACAGGTGACAAAACTAAGGTTTCTGAAACAAGATACGTGAATTATCTGAACATTTCAATACATTATATTAAGAGTCTTGCACCATTCCTTGAGTTCTTGACATCCAGATTATTAGTTTTCCTAGCCACTCCCCATAGCACCTGGTTGGTTTTCTGTTCTTTTAAGCTTCCTCATCCTCTTTCCCACAGCCACTGCTGACCAACAGGCATCAGGAACTAACAACAGAGGAGACTGGAGAATTGCACTGGAAAGTCTCATTTGTCCTCAGAAAGGTTTCTCCTTCATCTCAGTTCCCAGATTGGAGGTAGAAAGAAAATGTCTCTTGACATGTGGGTCAGGATACTGTAGAGAGGAAAGCTTGAGCAAGGAAACATGGAATAAACCCCTCCATATTTCTACAGTCTTGTTCAGTTATCATATCACAACAGAATGCTGCAACAGGTCTGAGAGTTGCAGGAGCCCACAGTCTTGTCCAGGGCTGTCAAACTCCCAGCCCTCGGACCGAGGCATCATGGCTTTAGCAAAGTGTGGGGAGTCCCAATACATCACGTGACACCACTGTGATGACATGAGTTTGACACCCCAGGTCTAGTCTCATCCTAATTATCTTTAAAGTAAATTTCCTGCTCCCTATTGATGGGGATATCTGTAGGGCACATCTACTTGCATTGACTTGAAAGTAAGCAGATGCTGCCACACAACCAGGTAACTATAGGACAACTAAGTCTAAATATAGTCTTGGCACTTGAAGATGTGTGGAATTAAGGGAAGCATTGCATTATAGCTGCAAATGTTATGACTTCCAGCTAGGAGTATGCAATGGGAGATGCAAAATAATGACTTATTGAAAGAGATGGGTTTCTTCAACTTCTCTTTATGCGATATTTTCAACATTCCAAAACTATTGGTTCTACCTGGGTTTTCAGGCATCCATAGCTGCAAAAATAGCAAAATGGGAAAGAAGGGAGTTCTTTTGTTCTGGTACAAGTATCTAACTAAATTATGAACTTGCCTCCTACAGTCTTTTCATCATTTCAAAAATAAAAATTAAAAATTGGACATGGGAGGAAGATAATGGAAAGCTTTAGTATGCTATATAAAGGTCAGTAAGGTACATGCTGTTACAACACAACACAACAACACATAGCAACACATGCAGTATTTCCCAACCTTGGCCACTTGAAGATGTGTGGACCAACTCACAGAATTCCGCAGCAAGTCTACTATTGCTGTAGACCTGTTCCTTTTATCCAATTAACCATGGATTTATACAAAGCTGTGAGATGATAATAGTGGTAATGATGATGGTGATGATGATTTATTGGCAGTAAACTTTCGGAGGCCCTGAGCACTTTACAAATAATTTAAAGCATGAAAACAAGACAATTAAATCAACAAAAAGCAAAAATGGAAAGGAATGGCAACACAACAACTGGATAGAAACAAAAGAAAACAACTTAGATTAAAAGAAGGCTTCAGGCATTCCCAGTGAAAAAGGTTTTACATTCAGAACAGCACCAGCCTGTTTAAGTCAGCCTTTCCCAATATAAATGTCCATATATTGCAGGATTATTTGGCATCATTCCCAGCCTGTGTATCCTAAGGATACCAGGTCTGAGATGATTCTCCTAGGAAATATTGGCAATAGGTATAATCTGGCATTGCAGATGTAGATTGTGAAAGTTAATTTAGGACGTCTTTTTTATTAATGGCCTCAATAGGCATGGAAGTTATCTTCTGAAAAAGGCACGCTATGATTTATGTGTGATAGACACAATACAGCAGCTTATTAATTATTAGACAAGTTGGGGAGGGGCAGTTCTGCTATAAAAAGATATGTATTACA
The DNA here is from genome assembly GCA_027560395.1 of Boaedon fuliginosus. Lineage (NCBI taxonomy): Eukaryota > Metazoa > Chordata > Lepidosauria > Squamata > Lamprophiidae > Boaedon > Boaedon fuliginosus. Next base: position 62,937 of record JANHGC010001691.1, read on the forward strand.
GCCTTAAGAATTGGCACCCAATCTATAAAAATTAGAAATACAATAATTAATCTCAAACTTCCCAGGATGTACAATATTTGTGGATGCCAGTATGCCTGGAGCCACATCAGTTGGTGCCCACTTCTAGCTCTGTTTGACCACTAAAAAAAATCCTTATTTTAATTTAAATAAAAATGAAAGCTAACATGCCTAAAAATAAAGCAATAGCCTCAAGTACACAGCCTATCTCTAATTACGTCTCAAAGGCTCATATAAACCACAGAAAGTTCTTAGAAAAGAAACTTTGGGAATGGTCAGCTTCAAACTGGGTTTTTTCTGCCCATAGACTGGGTTTTTGAGCCTGCCCATAGAAAGGAAAAGAGCAGCTGAAATATTAGAGAAGAACATGGGAAGCTAAAGGCTGAAGCAGTGAGTACATTCATCTGTTCATCTTCTGGTGATTTAATAGGCTACAACTACTTTCAAAGACAAAGAGTCACTCCCTTGTCTATTGCTTTCAAGTTGCAGACTCCATCTTAGCAGAGAGACAGGAAGTGTTGAATATTGGTTATGGTACTTGATCACTCCTGGGAAAACCCAGGTTATAGTGTCACTTCGGCCATGGAAATGTAATGGATGACTTTGGGGCATTGTTCTCTCCCTGCTCAACCTGATCCACAGGGTTGTTTTTGTGGTTAAAAAATAATAGGACTGCAGTGTTTGCCACCTTGAGATCCTGGAGGAAAGGACATACATGCAATAAATAAAGAAGTGTTATTCTGTCCTTTCCTGTATTCCCAGTACACTCTTATGGCATCCATCTTTTGAGAGTGTGCCTAACATGTTCTCAAAAATTTAGATGTGCTCACCAGCCCATTAAGATTGAGATCTCTCCAGCTCATCTATAAAAGTTCCATCTTGTATACTGTATTATTATTTCTGTGTGTATTCATTCTATTTGTTTCATATTATGTTTATTTTTATTACTTTCATTAAAAACATACAAAACCAGAACTGGAAAGACATTAAAATAATTATACAGAGTCTACTCCAAAAATTTAGTTAAGATTACATTGAAATTGGTTCATTAGGTACAATTCAGTATAATTCAGGAGTTCAATTTCACAATTTCATGATATAATCATGATTTTACACCAAGATTTTTCTATATTTGCTCCAAATATAGATGCCATGTTCCTAACTCTTGGTATGAGACAAAAGTGTACTAAATACTCTTCTTCAAGGACTCCTATAGGTGGTGGTGTATATGAAGCCTATTGAGTGGCTTCCTTGTCATACATCCACTATTAGAAATGAAAACCGTAATACATCACAATAGCTTCAAATGGTCACTAAACAAATGGTTATAAATCAAGGACTACCAGCAAATGTCCATGAGATGTGAATAGAAGAAGTGTGTTTTCAACCTTTGAATCATAGAGGTGTTACAGCTTGTATGTTATCACCTTGTATGTTTAGTAAGTGTAAGCTAAAACTGTATATACACAATTATAATATGGGGAGACATCTTATTAGATACTAACACAGCAGTTGTTATCTTAAAGAGTATTTTCTACTGACATAATTGGATTCTTCTCATCTATCCTTGTTTCCTAAGTCATTGAAATATGCTATCATACATATGGAGTGTACATGTGTGTGTACACATACACACATGCAGGTTTTTTCCCCAGTTTTATTTTTAACATGACAGGTGCTAGATTAAACAATATTTTTGACAACTTGCCTTATCATTTTTAAGTGAGAAGTCTGCTTATTTTTGTATGTTCTTATCTTGTAAAGATAAGTTTAGGATGCTTTAGTATCAGCTCAAAGATAATTTTTATAAACAGATAATAATAACAAATATGACTACTGTGATAATAACTCCTTGGTGATTTTACCATGTAGTTTCTCCAATTCCTCATTTAGATACATGTCCAGCATTATATGAAAACATATGGTAACAGTTGTTGCTGTAGAATAAAATATAACAGAAATATTACACCCACAAGCCAAAGGAAGAAGTTGGGGTTTTTTTAAAGCTTCTGTAATGAAATCATGACTCCTAAAGAAATCATTAACTCTGGAAGCTTAGATAAAGGATAAGGAACATGTCCACTCTCCAACATTCTTGGATTGCAGCTCTCAGAATCTTTTCATTAGCTAAACTAGTTAGGATTGATAGGAGCAGAAATTCAGCATCTGGAGGGCCACAAGTTCCATATCCCAGCATCCAACCATATTTCCATTTCATATTCAGTCCAACTATTTCATATGTTCTTGCACTGAGATATTTCATCAGGTAGCCACCTGACCAGAAATGGTTCATCCTGCTTCTGTGCTCTCATGATTGAACAATGTGCTCGGCATTGAAATAAGCCATAATGTTAGCCAGTATGAAAGTTTGTTAAAGGTAGAAGAAAAGGTTTAAAATGTTTTACATCCCTAACAGAAGAAGATCAGATTAAACCTGCCTTGCTTTCCCATAGCCACTTTACATTAACAGTAGGGAAATGGATGGAGAAGACAAAGGTGAAGCAAAGATCAAGAAAACAGAGGTCCCTGCAGCTGGAAATACCAGGTGTGCCCCACCGTCAGTGTGATGTGGAAGGGAAATTGTTCTATCAGTGACTATGTTAGATTCATGACCCATCCACAACCTTGAATTGGCCTTTAGTTGTCGCTGATGGGATCTGAAGAACAGCTCCTGTCTAGATGATTGCTGCTCTTCAATGAATCAGAACACACGGGGCACAGAGCAGCACATTAAACTAGCAACAGAAATATATCACTGTACTTTTATATAGATGTATTGCTTTTACCCTGGCATATAAATGATTGGGCTGTCCACTTTTTTTTCCTCAAGAACCATAAATTAAAAACAAGCTAAGGATTTTGAAATTATGTTCTCTCTCTTGGCCTCTCTCTCTTAAAATCCAGATAGCTATTTCAAGTCTGCCATAAAATATTCTGCGGCCTTCTCATAGATCTCTAAATATTCTTTTGACAGTTCTTTACTTGGATTTCAGGTGGAGTTGAGAAGAGGAAGAGGAGGAAGGAAGCTCTGCTGATGCCTTTATAAACAAAGCAGGAGTTAAATAATCAAGGTATGCAAAATGGTTCCAAGCTAAATTATCTTATTCCTGAAATGTTCTGCTGTCTTACTAACAACTCAAATCTAATGAAACAAAACAAGCAATAGTACATTAACCCCAGCCCTGGGAGAAAGCCGGGTTTTCAGAATTTTCTGGAATCCTAGGAGAAAGGATGCAATAGCAATAGTGCTTATAATTATATACCACTTCATAGTGCTTTACAGCAATCTCTAAGCAGTTTATAAAGTCAATATATTGCCCCCAACAATCTGGGTCCTCATTTTACCAACCACAGAAGGATGGAAGGCAATCTTCCTCTCTGTTCCAGAGGTTGAGGTGCCACAACTGAGAAAGCACACTCCATGGTCCCACAAGAAGCCAATGTTTAATACAGAGACCTCGAGCACACCCCACTCAGTCAGAATGTACCAACCAGGCAGAAATGATAGAGGACCAGCAATCCCTCAGATATCCAGTCCAATGCCATACGGGACCTTATAGGTAATAATCAAAACTTTGAATTGCACTCAGAACTTGATTGCCCAGCAATGCAGCTCGCATAACAGTGGTGATAAATGGGCACAGCAAAATGTGCCAGTTACTGCTCGTACTGATGCATTTTGAACCAGCTGCAGTTTCTGGCTGGTCTTCAAGGGAACCAACATGTAGAATGCTTTAGAATAATCTAATCATGATTCCACTGACATTGAATCAATACATTGATGGTTTCACCTGTTCAGCTTGGGATTGATATATAGAGCTGAGTTCCATCAGCATGCTGATGATACCATTCCCCAAACTGCATGACATTATCCAGTGGTTTCATATAGAAGATGGACAGAAGAAGGAAGAGTGTTGAGCTCTGAGATACTCCACGCATGAAGAGCAGTATAGGCATGTATTTAATCATCTTGTCTTGATAACCATTTTAATAGCAAGTTGTGGAAAACTGTAGGGACTATACTGTATGGTGATAGGGCTGTGGGGCCACTGTTTGTTTATCTCAGTTGTGTTCTGTGACTATAGAGAACCAGGAGAGGTATAGAAGGAAATGCATCTACATACTGATGCTATTAGACACAGTGGTGGTATTCAGTTTTTTTTACTACAGGTTCTGTGGGCATGGCTTGGTGGGTGTTGCTATGCCAATCAGAGGTGGTATTTGCCAATGTCAGCCAATCAGAGGTGGTATTTGCTGGTTCTCTGAATCAATCAAAATTATCGCTATCGGTTCTCTTGAACCTGTCAGAACTGGCTGAATACCACCACTGATTAGACAGTATGGGATCTCTAAAAAACTGGAGCTGGGCACCTACCATGTCAGATTTCAGAGTAAAGCTACTGAAAAGAGCTCGTTGGTTCTGAATGATGCTCTTTACACTAATTGATATTAGGAGGAAGGGAGCTGAGAGATGCATATGAAACTTGGCTTGGATCAAAAGAACAAAATCTCTCTTAAACCTGTACAGTAATCAACTCAAGAATGAAATTTACTGAGCCTTTTAAAAACTTTAAAACAGCTACATGACTGCAGTAATTGTAGTAGAGAATTTAAAATCTGTTCCCTGTATAATTTTCCCAATGCAAATCAAATGCATCCAGAGATTGCTAATAGTCTTTGATCCAAGAAAAAAACAACAGAGATGCAATAGAAAAATTAGTGAATACTGTATTCCCCCAGTAGAATTTTCTCAGAAGAGAGAATAAAGGCAAGAGGATTTAAGACTACCCTCTTATCACTTTTCTTCTAGAATTAAAATAAGAGTTTTCTGTGGCTGTTTTAAAGTAATAAATGCATACATAAATATAATAGAAAGTTCAAGGATAGATCTCTTTGAACTAATCTTGAAACATAGATTGAAT
>JANHGC010001691.1:106667-117073 GCA_027560395.1 Boaedon fuliginosus
AGTTAAAATTAGGTACCTTGGCTTATATTCGGGTCGGCTTATACTCGAGTATATACGGTAATTGTTGAAACAGATTTGGGACATAGGAATGAGTGTGGGAAGAGTTAGGAACTGTTGTACTGGTTAGATGATTGTTTGTTTTATCTTATTCTCTACTGCATGAAGGGAATGCTGAAAATGTAATAAAGGTTTGGAAAGCAACTTAGAATAAAAGAATCCAAAATCCACGTTTAAAGCAGTATCTCTATTAGGCGATCTGAAGGTTCTCAAAACAGCATGCAACTTTCTGAGTTTCCAAGAACTATTAATCAGGCAAAAAGGTTAGACATACAGCAAAAAATAAAGAGTTGGCTTAGCAAAAAAAAATATATAACTTGTATAAAATCTGATTCAAATTACAGTGTCTGACAGAATGCTGGAGTAGTCTCCAGGCATCCAAATTCAATTATGTTTGTTATTGAAGCGATGTTAGATTTTACTTTGTCTCCCTATATCATGCTGTTTGGTGTAGTGGTTAAGACATCAGGGTAGAAATTGGGAGACCATGAGTTCTAGTCCCACAGCGTCATAAATCAGGGTGATGCTGGGCCAGCCCCTGTCAACTCTAGAAAGCAGGCAATGGCACAACCCAAATATTGCCAAGGAAACTGCAGGGGCTAGACCAGACAGTCACCAGGTGTCAGAAATTGATTGAAAGGCACCCCAAAACAAAACAAAACACTTCCACACAGGGTGCATGATGCAGCTATTATTTTTTCAATGAATACTTGCAAAATATGAAGTGCAATAGAACATTTTTCTTGGCAATTTTAAATGCAATACAATTACTTACTACCAACTGTTCGTTATGTTATCACTTTGCCTTAAAAACACTGTTTTGGTATGATCCGGGTAGAATACCCCTGAAGTAGTTCAGATTGATTTGAAAGTCTCTTACTCTAATAAATGCTTGACCTCTGGGTCTCTTGAATTCACTAGACAGGAGAACTCAGGAACCAATCACCTTGGTGGAACATCCTATTCTGCAGCCCTCATTTGATAAAGGCCTTGACTGCTTTCAACCTTTTCAAGATGATTAGATGAAAGCTGCACTCTCAAAGTGAAAAGGTTAATCGACTACTGTGTGGTTAATCAATCACTTGAAAAGACTGAACACTAGTAGCTTCTTCTACCAAAGGTTCTTGTGCCGTCATATGGGAACATCTACAGGTTAAAGCACAAACAAAACAAATAATCCATTCTGTTTCTGGATGCCGCAGCCAAATCCCTTTTGGTAGTAATGGATATTTAAAATAGTCTGTGTATATAACATTCCAAAGATAAAAACAATAAGAATGTTGTATTAGATCCAACAATGAGAACTGAATGTTAAACAGCAACAGGGTAATCCTAATGGTAAAGCTTCACCTATTTTTAAAAGGCAGATAGAGTAGACTAGCAGTGGGCACCTTAGTATCCTCCAGATGTTTTTGGATTATAGTCTCCAGAACACCTTACTCATGCCATGTTTACTTCGGCCAAATGAAGTTGATCTAATAATTTAGAAGAAAGCAGGTTGTCTATCCCTGGAATAACCTAATTATTATTATGGAATGTGTAGAAAATGGATCCATTATTGGATTTATGGGCAAACTCATGTCGTCACAGAGGAAAGGATTAATCAATCTTATTTATTTATTTATTTATTTACTTACTTACTTAATTAATTAACTTATTTATTTATTTATTTGTTTATTTATTTGATGTATATGCCGCCCAACTCCCGCAGGATTCTCTAGACAGAATGAAAGCTCTTAAGAAGGCCATCTTCCATGTGAGGATGTTGGTGAAAATTGGTCTGATGTACTCATACAGAATAATAGCCAGGTAAAATGCCATAAACAGAAGTATATAACTGGGAATATAAGATGTGAGTACATTTGCAAAACATGGTGTAATTAAGGGGATCCCAAACATAAGTCTATTTGTTTATTCATTCATTCATTCATTCATTCATTCATTCATTCATTCATTCATTCATTCATTTATATTTATACCCCACCTCATTTCCCTGCCTCATCACACTTTATAAAAAGCAGATTCCATAAAAAGGGTGTAACTCTTCACATGATAAGATCACTTTTCTCTAGAGGGTATTTACATTGTAGCATGGGGTCATAATATTGTATCTATTGCAGTATATTCCAATATTATTTTTATGATCTTGGTTTCCATGAACAGATTGTGTAGGTGAATCTTTTCCCCTGAAAATGTACATAATGTTGATTTTACACTAGTCCTTCTTAGCAAACTGTATGCAATTGTTTATGCTGGAAGTGGCTTGTCTAATAGAAATCCCTTTAACACAATTCATGAAACTTCCAGTAAGTAACAAGTAACAAGATCAGAAACCAAACTGGAAATATGTTCCAACCAAAATTAAGCTTTTAAAAGGATCTCAATAAAATATGCCTCTTTCTTGCTAAGAATTTAGAAGAACTTGTGACTATACAAAATATTTTAATGTGGTCACTTTAGACATGTTGGATGAGAAGGATAACATTAAAATCAAAGGCAGCAAGTGAGTAACTGATTACCCATTCAAACTCATTCTATTTAAGTTATTTTCATCAAGCAGTCATCTAATAAATTTTCTATTATGGTTTGAGATAGATTATTTATTCATAAAACTTACATTTTATAAATGACAAGCTGATATACCAAAAATCTGAGTATGGATAACTGTTGGGAAAAGGCTATTTTTTCCCCCATTTTCCTTGTTATAATCTTAGATTCATTTGTGATTCCCTAGTTTATGGAGCTGATTACTGTAAACTTGAGACACAGGATTCTAAGCCAGGGCAAGGAATTGGAAAGCTAAAAACAGTTCTCTGTTATATGCAGAGGTGGCATTCAGCCAGTTCTGACAGGTTCGGGAGAACTGGCAGCGATAATTTTGACTGGTTTGGAGGACCGGCAAATACCATCTCTGATTGGCTGACTGCAGCAAATACTACTTCTGATTGGCCAATTGCATTGCCACACCCACCAAGGCATGCCCACAAAACCTGTAGTAAAAATTTTGAATCCCACTACTGGATATATGCCCAATCTAATGACCCATTTAGTCTACCCAATGGGGTGCTTAATGTACATTAACTATTATAATATGGGAGAGAGTGGAGGAGAGAGGAGGAGAAGGAGGAAGTGGTTGTTTTTATCCTTTTCAACAATGCACATTATTATTATTATTATTATTATTATTATTATTATTATTATTATTATTATTATTATTATTATTAAATTTATATCCCGCCTCTTTTCACCCATCTGGGGAACATATGATTCACTGAATACTGCATCCAAGTGCCCTGAGGAGTAATGAGCAGGGTATAGCATTATTTTGTAGAGTTGTGTTGAGCGCATCCATTAGAACAAGTATTTAATTTTTCCAAACCATAAAAACATGCTCTAACAGTTAAATATTTAAAAATCTTGCAATTTTATTTGCATATAAAGGCCGCTAGATATATAATATCGCAATAAATTTAAAGAAACACCTGCTTTCCTAAATTCCATGAAGATAACATAAAACAGAAGAAAGCTCAATAGCATTTACAGTGATAGAACAGAAGTAACTATCTGCAACAATATTTTGTGCTAGCAAGATTGCATTTACACACAGTGCAAAATAAGAAAAAAAGAAATGGAAAGACAATTCAATAATATTTTAAATATAAAGGACAACAAAGCCTTATTTTAGTTAGGCTTGATTGCATTTATTTGATTCTGTACATGCCCGAAACTGCACAAAGATTTTAAACTCAAGCTCTTGAAGGCCTTGAGTGATTGGAAAAAATGTACCACATCCTTCATAATTTAGATGTGCTACACAGCATAAGTTTGGAGATGCTACGCTGACAATATTATATGCCTTGCTTTATTATAATGCACAAAAAATATATATAAAAATCCATATTTAAAAGGAGTCCACATTTACATGTTTTTACTGCATGGAACACCTGCTCATTGCAGTTTTCATTCCCATATTTTTTAAAACTAAAATAATTTAAGAAACTCACCCAAATTGGGACAATTTAGATAATCATATACAGAATGTTGCTATCTAACTGATCATTAAAGCAGGCAGACAAACTAAACCTAAAAAGCTATTTTCCCTCACTACTGCAATACCATTAATAAGCAGGATTTCATAGAACGCATATGTATCAATCAAAAAACTGATCCCTGATCCAGCAATCAGCTGTGGACACAGGAGCTCTGATGGGTAAAGATTCTTCCAGTTCAAGAATTATTTTCAAGAAAAGGAGATGATTCACTAAAATGAATGGAGAATCCACATCCAGTTTAATAACTCCGTGACCACAGCCTAGAACAGATGTAAGCATATCTAGAACCATCAATTCCAGAAGTTTTCAACACATTTCATTCAATACTGAATTGTGATGTGCATTTGCACAGGGACATATTTCAACCTCTGATTCATGGAACATATACATGCTAATAAAAATGAGGAAAGAATGGCATTTTATCATTGGAGATTTCCCACCCATTGGAGATTTCCCACCCACTGGAGATTTCCCACCCAAACGAAAACAATAAAAGTTGTGCAAATTTGGATCTGGATGTGGTTTTTTTTTTAAAAAAAACAATGCCTTTTATAATCTTATTTAATAATATTAAAATAAGGTGTCTTGCTCATTAAAAGAAAGCTTGGCTGTCCTTTTGAGAACACTAACAATTTACAATGGCAAGTTAATTAAGAGAACATAAAACTTCATTTTACAAATTCACAATGTTTTATCAATGTTCAAATGGATGCTGCATTTCCAAGAGAGAGAGAGAGAGAGAGAGGGAAAGAGGAAGGGAGGGAGAGAGAGAAGAAAAAGCACAACCCCTATCTTTTTTCCCTCTGTAACAACAATTTACAAAAAAGCCCTACATTATTTGTAAAGAAACATGTTAAGAGAATGAATGTTTTGTAATTAGAAAAATGGCAGTTTATAGACCTTCCCCAGTGGAGTAGTGGTCTTTCATGATCCTTGTGGCGTTGGCAGGTCAAATATAATTGGTGGGTTGGTTGGCTGAAAGCTGACTGTACACGTTGAGGCATTAATGTATGTTGTGTAACCATCTGTCATAATGCCGTAACCTGTAGAGAAAATGTGTCACATTTATTGTGATGTAAACAAACCTTGACCTAGTATAATGCCCTCTCAGTGACAAAAGGAGGGGGAAATGTTCTAAGCACACTTTGGAAACTGCATTCAGTTAAACCTTTAACTGTATTTACAGTCATCTAAAATCACCAACATAACTTTTCCCCTGGGTTTTTAAGCAGTATAATTTCAAAAGTTAAGAAAACAAAAGTGTCTTTGTTTTACATTTATAGGAATTATTTCTAAACTTTTATTTTAAGTTCATCATATGTAAAGTAGAGCCATGATATAAAACAATGCTTAATTTAATTGGTGTTAACACCTCTTTCATTATACTGGCAATTTAGCTACTTGATATATCATGAAGTCACTTCAGAGAATTTGTCAAAAACTTCCCATTGCCTTCCAAACATTTTTTTAAAAACTTCAAACTTTATCCAGATTGTCCACAAATAAAACTCTTGTCTGTGTTTTTCATCGGTATTTTGGGGGGAGGTTAGTACTATTTAAAGTAGGGTCCCCAATCTGTGGGCCATGGTTCACTGGCGGTCCATGGCCTATTCACAACCTGGGTGTATGAGCAGTGGGACAGCGTATGCACAACACCACTCATGTGAGGGGTGGGTACCGGCACTTGCAGACCCACTCATGCGAACCCTCACAGCCCCACTTCACAAATGAAATGGGAAAGGTTGGTGAACGCAGATTTTAATACAATGCACACAGAACATGAATATGTTCCCCTTTGTTCAACAATCTGTTCCGTTACAGGTGCCGAATATATGTGGCATAAGATGCTATCAATAAATTGGTAGGAAAATGGCAAAAAAGGGAGAATCAAAGCAGAGGACTACTTTTCTAAGATCCTTGCGATGTAGAACGTGGTGCTGTGATGTCGTATTTTGCTTTGTTGCTGGTTACAAAGAGTAAAGGCTACCAGTGTGTGGGCTGGTATAATTTTCTACTTATTCTGAAATTTGTCAACAGGATAGGACAATGCTGGATGATGTTGAAACTCTTCCCAGCATGCTCCTTTTCACTCTCTTCAGGGTTGGATCTTTCTTCGGGCTCACAAAAGAAGCTTAAAAGCTCTGATTCAATTTTCCATGATCAAACCATTCTCTTCATCTTCAGAAGATAGAAAAAAACTTAAAAGCTCCCATAATGCCATCCTTGGTATTAGAAGATTCTCTAGTAACTTAGACATTACATTTTATTTGTATCTTGTGTGTGTTTTGTTTATGTGGCAAATAGCACACAAGAGCACGTCTAGGTTTCTCCTCCAGTGCTGGTGAATACGGTCAGGATATTCGTCTATAAAGAGGGAGACCTCTTTTCAATATTCTGTCCCAAGACTCTGTGCAACATACTTTCATGTTTTCTGTTCTGTTTTTAAATGTATGACCTTCTGTTAATTGTCCAGAAATGCATGGTGAATCATGCCAACTTAAATAAATAAATAGGTAAGAGAGAGAAAGATATTTGGAATTTTACTTATCAAAAGCCAGATTAATGAGTTTAGTACCACCTAAAAATTTAAATGTTAGAAGAACCAGTGAAACTGTAGGAAATACTGGTTTATATTACTCATTCTATACATTCAGTGCAAATTTTTGCAATTAATAATTAAGGTACTGAGGGTTAAACCTATGCTTCTGAGAACAATTATTTCACAATTGCTGTACAAGCAAACTCTCCCTCTCTTGCGCTCAAAAAAATCCTTTTGAGCCATTTTTAAAATAGATCCTCTATGTGATCTATGATTTTGCTACCTAATAAATAATGAACAGCTGAAATCCTCAACAGTATGCAAGTGCTTGTCCTAAATAATGTAAGGGATACATGAACATTTATAGATTAATTATGAACTGAATTAAATGAAATACAATTTTGATTCTGATCCAAAGATATATGCTGAATATATATGGATATACATATGTGTTCTTAAAAATACAAAATCAGACAACTAACACAGTCCCATCCTTTCCTTTATTCTTTTCCACACATTGTGCTGTAGTTAGGTTAGGGAATCACACTTGTCCATCCATGTTGTCAGCTACAGACATGATTCTACTTTCCTTATTTCTCTATAGCTAGGATCCTAAGATACCTAAGGTATAATAAGGCATTTGATGTTTAAGTTTTAATAATAATAATAATAATAATAATAATAATAATAGGAATGATGTAAGTAATAATAGTACTTTAATGACAAGTTTCATTATGTTGGACGAGATCTACTCATATAAGTAGAAACTGTTATCATCTCAATGCTGTTGAATACTCATTAAATCTCTTTTATAGTTGAAGTGTGTGTTACAAGCCTAGTCATAAACTTAAATTGTATAATGCTGAGCTTCACAGTAGCTTTCCATAATGATCTCTCCATCAGCTAATTCTATTGTTAGTGAAAGTTTGATTACTTTCAATGTGGAAGAGAGCTGCAAAAGCTGCAGGCGGTTTCCATGCTCTAATAAAATATTTGTTTCTTCTATCATTTACTTAACATTAATACCTAAGAATCAGTATTTATACAAAATTATACAATTTACCTTATTTTTTTACATGGATGCTGCTGTAGTTAACGGTTAGTCAGCATTTCTCATTACAAAAACCTATTTGAAAGGCTTTATATAACAGTGGTATAAAAATCTAGTTGCTTTAAAATAATGCAAACTAGAGGAAGGGGAAGCGACAGTTTCATAAAGTTCTCCAGAGGTACCTGCTCATAGAGAGCTTAATTAAAGACTGCAAGAAATTTCCACAAAAAGGGGGTATGAAATATAAAGCATTTAAAATAAAATATATAATTTTTAGCTCTGGGGTCACAACATAGTTCTCTCTCTGCTCTCTGAGACAGCATTTGCAGTATTTGTCTCACTGGGATATAAACGTGACTAAAGTTCATTAAATATTTAAAACTCCTGCTTAGTTTATTTGAAGGAATTTCTCTATTACCCCATAACCAGATTTGTGTCCTAGAAATGTCCCTGCTTTTAATTTAACATTAAAGCAGGATATTTTGAAAAGCTTATCTAAAAAATACACATGCTATTTAAAAACATCTGAAATTTAAACCAGATTATAACTCCACACACCCGCTTCACTTGTTATTTCTTCATCTGCTCTGCTATTTGGGTTATGTTGTTCACATCTTGAACTTTCTATAAAAAACATATGCAGAATGAAACCACTTGCTGCAAATGTAAATGGTCTCTTTTATCCAAAAGGCTCTAAATGATTTAAAGATGTTACTCATATTTATAAATTGTACAAGATTCTTAGGGAAGCTTCAATGCCCAGAACAAGATGGACAAAAGCCATAGAGTGGGCATTGTACAAATAGTCCTTGACTTACGACCACAATTGAGCCTAAAATTTATGTTGTTAAGTAAATTTGTTAAGGGAGTTTTGCCCAATTTTATGACCTTTCTTGCCTCGGTTGTTAAGTGAATCAAGCAATTGATAAGTTAGTAACTTGGTTGTTAGGTGAATCTGGCTTCCCCGCTGACTTTGCTTGTCAGAAGGCCACCAAAGGTGATCACATGACTTTGGGATACAGCAATGGTCATAGATACGAACCATTTGCCAAACATCTTTGATCATGTGACCAAAGGGACACTGCAATAGTTGTAAATATAAAAAATGATCATGTCACTATTTTGAGTGACATTGTAACTTTGAATGGTCACTAAATGAACTGTTGTAAGTCAAGAGCTACCTGTATTTGTCTACTACATGTAGCATTTATCAGGATGGCAAATAACTTGGTACAATCAAGTTTGTGCTTTCCTATTATTGACTCAAATGGCACCAGGCCACTTCCTGTGACACACCCTTCTCCTTACCTTCCATTGTTTTATCTTCAGCTATAATATTGATTTAAATGTCAAATCTTCTATCTCACACATAATCATTTTTTTAAAAAAATAACTTCATTCTATTTGAAACCGCTTTTGTGACATAAAATACCAAAAAGAATGACTTAATATTTTCTCATCAAAAGGCATCTTATTTCATGGATTGCTTACCTTCATGGATACCTCCAAAGACGTGGAGTTTGGGTCTTACTCGCCTTTGTACAGTGTTTAGCAATTCCACACAGCCAACCCTCTGCAGCTCCTTTGGAACCCAGTCTCGAAATCCTAAAAGTATGATAAAATTGGTTGCCTTACTTTTCTTTATGTAGATAAAGTTTAATACAGACATTCAGGAAGCAATAACTGACAGAGGGTTTACTACATTATCTATAATTCTATCACCATTATAATATACAGTGGCTTTTAAGAAACTTTTTTTTCTTAAAAAAAATCATTGACACAATGATTCTTTTAAAGATATGGGCAGTATTATTTTTGAATTCTACCTCTGTAGGATAAGACATCTTTTACATGCTGGTTGTTCCATCTGCATCTCTTCCTGTTGTTTCCTAAGGTCATTTCCTCTACCATTATACCATCGATTTCAAAATGTGGGCATTAATATTTAATTCCTTAAATTATACTGTGGTTAAAGTATGTAAAATATTGTCTTCTCCCACCTATACCAATGCAGATTGACAATTTTCACAGGCCCTTTTCTGAGTGCTCCTAACAAATGAGATGTAATGGATATCTGCTGAGGAGACCTTATATTCAATAGTGCTATGAGCTGCGGAGTATATGCTTTAATGCTTTTATGTGGCTGCCATTATTGTTGCTTTGCAATTTTAAATTTGTTTTTAATATTCCTCTTGTATTTTAATATTGTACAGTTTAATTATCTTTCTATACTCTACTCAAGGGACTTTGCATGGTACAAAATGTGGTAAACAAGCAGATGCAGTATATATCAGGCTTGGTAGGATTGCATAACACAATAGCAATTATAATTTTGTGGTACCGTATATATTCGAGTATAAGCCGACCCAAATATAAGCCGAGGTACCTAACTTTACCTACGAAAACTGGAAAAAACTTATTGACTTGAGTATAAGCCAAGGGTGAGATTGCAGAACATTTCAAATCATCCTGTGTCACCTATAGAACATTTATAAAATTGATAGGAAAATTCAGATTTTTATTTTGTTTCTTTAAGGGAAATTATTTATTTATTTATTTATTAAATTTATACCCCACCTCTCTTCACCCGAAGGAAACTCGAGGCCGCTAGATGCTTCTATAATCAGATAGGTCAAACAAATAAAAATGGTTTACCACTCTGCATAATTTCCATAACACTGTCAAATTATTACTAAATCTGTATTAC
>JANHGC010001693.1:52482-66412 GCA_027560395.1 Boaedon fuliginosus
CGATCTGACAACCTGCTGAACAAGTCAGCAGAGACTGCAGTGCTGCATTTAACCACTGCGCCACCGAGGCTCTTTATCTCAGCAGCGCCATGTTCAGTCCTGGTAATATGAAAAACTCAGCATCTGTATTTGATTACACTATTGCACAAAAGAAGGGGATTTCTAGCCCAAAGAAATTATAATGCAAAATCTAATAGACAAAGAGCAATATTAAAACCATAGTGGTATGCCCTGTTTTCAAAACTTTGTTTCATGACTACACGTTGCACTAATCATCCATCGCCTTGGCTATGCCTTAAGACTATCTTTATTGTTATTACTGAAAAGTGTATGCTTCTTTTCAGAACAGTTATAACAAAAAGTATTTCCAATCTGCTCCATAGGAAATATATTCTAGACAAAGGATATTGTAACAACACACACATACACACTGTCTGTGGACATCATTGTTTCAGTGCAAAGTTTGTAAGAGCTTCCCTTCTCTAGTGCCCTTCAAATATCTTAATCCACAAGATCTGTCATCCCTGTTCAACATACCACTTTTCTATTTGTGGATGTTAAACACTGTAATCCAACGTCTCTGGGGAAGCACCAGTTTGGCCTACAATGTTTTAAATATAACATACTTGAGAGTAGCACTGGTCTTACAACAAAAACAAGACGCAAAATGTTTCTTTCACTCAACCTAAGGGCCTTTGGGGGCTGAAAAAAGGGTGATAAGAGAAGGTCTACATATACTGTATAGCTCATGTCTGAATACCGATGATCGAGGTGGGACATGAACTATGAAGCAAGATGCCATGTTGAATTATTGAAAAGTGAAGGACCAATGACCCTTAAGAGTTCAGGTTCGTTATATCTTTTCTGGCTTCTCTAACCAGAGATGCCCCACTTGTACTTGGTCATACTATTCTAAAAGCCATTTAGCATTAATATAACATTAGCCTAAGCAAATATATATCTTATGCCTGTCTCTCAAGGAGATTGGTATAATGAATATATTGGATTTTTATTTGCTACAAGGGATATCGGAAAAAATATTTTAAATAAATTTTTGTTGATATAAATGGAGATGTTGTGAGAACAACACAATCAGAATTAAATTATGAACAACCAAGTATCTGCTGAAGGTTGTAGGTTAATGCTGGCATTGAGATTAAATGCTCACTGGTCAAATTCCATCTCATTCATAAGACTATAAAATACATTTAGACGATATCATTTTCTGCTGGCAAACTTAAACCTTTTTTCTTTTATGGAACATCTGCTGAAGGAAGACAACAGCTGCACAGTATGGTGAGGCTGATGATGCTTAGGTGTCATCTGTCTACAACAGATTGAATGTTGCACATTTTTGGGAGAAGTGCCACTAATGACAGCAGCGGGTGGGATGATGTTCTGATGACATCATACAAATACGTAGGAATGGGGTTTAGGAAAGAATTTGTGAAAATAAGCCTTCTCTTTTTAAAATTATTTTCTATTTTCCCAGTTCCTCTGGGAGTTTAAGTCCACAAGTCTTAAAGTTGCCAAGGTTGGAGACCCTGTTATAAAGGATCCTCTGCTGAATGTCAGCACCACAAATTCTGGAAAGTGCAGAAAAGAGCTTGGGGACAGATATAGGCTGTCCACTCCTAATCTAGAAGCATCCACTCATGCTTTCAAGGATCTATAGGCCAAGACTTTGTTGACCCATTTCTTCCTGTGGTATCTATTCAGTTTTAATGGCTTTTGGAAGCTAACAACATGGGAGGGGCTAGAGGGATTTTCCCTGAGGCTGGTCTGTAATAGCGTTGCAGCCATTGAAAAACTGTGCTCAAGAGGCCTCAGCCTTCTTTGTTTTCAGAATTGTGGGGCGATAAGCAAAGTCAATTCTGAGTCTATATGTTTATGGAGATTTTCATTCATCCGGGTCATGGTTGTCCCAAAGGTGCTTGATCAAGAGGCAAATGGACTTTGTTTTTTCTTTGAAGATGTTTCACTTCTCATCCAAGAAGTTTCTTCAACTCCAATTGGATTGGTGGGGAATGGAAGGATTTATACTCCTTGCAGACAGCTGGTCATTTGAGTATTTAAGGTCACCTGGAGGTTTATTTGTATTCTCAAGGTCACCTGATTGGTGGAAATGGGTGTGGAGCCTTCCTGGAATTGTTGAAAGGACTCGGTTGTAAATTGGAGATAGATGATGTCTTATATCCCTCCCCCTCTGTTAAGAGAGAGCTGTTCAATTCTGAGTCCATTCCTCGGATAAAGGATTGGTACAAGTTAAAAATAAAATAAAATCCTTCCTATGTTGCTCGGCTAAAAGCAGCATCCGAGTAGGGGGAGGGGGGGTTATCGTTGCCTGAAATGAAACTCCTCCACATAGGGCTTAGGGAGGTTATTATTTGCTTTAAACCAAACCGAATGATACATCTGGAACGCCTTCCCCTCGACAAACTGGAAGAGATCTCAGGACCAAAAAGGTGGCCGTACGCGAATGAAGTAACGAGGCGTGGCGCAGCCCCCGATTCCGCCGGGAGTGATGAATTCCTTCCACAGGCGGCAGTCGGGGCGGGACGGACAGGGTTCTTCACCGGGGAGATGACCAAAAAAACAAAAGGGTAAAAAGGAAGAAAAGAAAGCTCTCTAGCCCGGACTGGGGCAAGGGAA
The DNA here is from genome assembly GCA_027560395.1 of Boaedon fuliginosus. Taxonomy (NCBI): domain Eukaryota; kingdom Metazoa; phylum Chordata; class Lepidosauria; order Squamata; family Lamprophiidae; genus Boaedon; species Boaedon fuliginosus. The sequence continues at coordinate 55,135 of JANHGC010001693.1, forward strand.
AGGGCGTCGCTCTTCCCCAGAGGTTCCAAAGTGTGAAATCGTCCCCTCCCCTCCCGCGCTTAGACAATGCCTGGGCGCGTGCCTCAGCTCCTTTTCCCCCGGGCGCGCCTCAGCTCGCGGAGAAAGAAAACCCCTGCCCACCCGCGGCATTTTCACCTCTATTTGCATGGCTGCCCCCACCTCCCGACGGCCATTTGTTAGCCCAAGCGGGTGTGTGTGAGAGGCGGGGGGGGGCGGCTGCCCTCGCTTTCACTCCGTGCGAGGCAGCCGCGCAGAGAAGCAGCAGCAGCAGCAGGGGAGGGGGAGGAGGAGGTGGAGTCTGGAGCCGCCTTCGAGTCGCGGACTCGGCTTCTCGCCCCTCCTTTCGCTACTGTTCGCTCGGCGCTTAGAAGCGGCTGGGCCTGCGGTTCCCGCGGCTGGCAAGGCGGCGATCGGCAATCCATTGCCCCTGGGGGGCGGGGGGGAATCGCAGAGGGAGCCGCGAACCTTTTGCAGCGCTGCGCCTCGCTCGCCTCTCCTGGCCTGGGCTCTTCCTCGATGGCCGCGGGCTGCAGGGACGGCCCGGGGCAGGAAAAGTACCGGCTGGTGGTGGTGGGAGGCGGCGGAGTGGGCAAGTCTGCGCTCACCATCCAGTTCATCCAGGTGAGAGGCCCGGAATGGGGCGTCGGCGTCAGTTTTCTCGTCTTCCTAGGCGCTCTGCTGAGGGTGGGGCGCAGCACAACGGCCAGGCACCCGGAGCCCCTTCCTCTTCCTCCGTCCTGGACTTGCTGCCGGTGGGTCGGTGGGCGAGTGGGCGCCTCCTCAGGAGGTGCCCTCGCCCCGTGGGGAGAGCCCGGCACGCGCGCGCTCCTAGGGGAGGCTTCGAGGCCTGGAGGGAGGGACCCTTCTCTGCTTGGAAGCGGCGGGAGAAACCTGGAGCTTAACCTCGGGAGTCCTCTTGTCTGGAGGCCGAGGCGGTGTATGTGTGTGTGTGCCTAGTTATTAGGAGCAGCCCGTCATCGTCGGCGCCCTTTTGGTCTGGGCATCCGACCTTCGCCGCCGGCTTTTTGCGGGACCGACGGGAACTCGGTGCTGGGTTGAGCTGAGTGCCTTGGAAGCCCCGTAGTTTGCCTCGTCGCTGTTTGTGCAGCCGAGAGCTCGAGCTTTTCTGGGCGCAGCAACCGCCCGGGGGCTGCCTCGCTTCGCTCGCTTCCCTAGCCGTAAGGTCGCTGGAGTTGCAGGCTGGTCGCTTCTGGTTGCGACGAAAGCGGGGCTCTCCGATGCCTTTCAACAGGTTCCCTTAATCGCTCTCTGGAACCCAGCAGCGTTCAGCCGCCTTCGCTGTCTTTATCATCCGTTCCAGTTGCTTTTATCCCGCTTCGATCCGTTCCGATCCTCTGTTGGCATCATGGCTGACCAAACACCGTACAAATACTTCCACGGCTACCCTATGTTTAAACTCCATAAAGTTAAAACTCTTTTCCGGTTAATTTCTTTTATCGGAAACACTGCGCAGAGTGCTGTCATCTGTGTAAGCTAATGCCCTGTCTAAACTTGTTTACTTTTTTGTTACCGCTGCCCTTCGTGGCAACTTTATTGTGAGGTGTGTGTGTGGGGGGGGGAACCATAGCCCCTCACCGGCTCACCCGCTTCCCGGCCAGCTTTTGGGGAAACTTGAATCTTGGGTCTTGGAGCAGATGGAAACTGATAACAACTGAGCAGCCCGAATAGGAAACGCAAATCTGTCTGAAGACATTCTAAAAGGGAAGGAGGCTCCAGTTTGTAACAGCTGTTAGTCTCTTATTTAGCAGCCTTTTTGGATACCTCTTTCTTTACTTTGTGGTCAGTTTAAAGACTTGCTCTAGGGGAAGCCAGAGCTTTTATCCTGTTCTGGAGATGGGGCAGATACAGTATTTAATGAACAAATTATTTTTTGCCTTGGCCTTAGATAGTGTATCATAAAGACTGTAAACTATTTGCTGCATTTTGAGATGATAAGCTTAAACATTCTTTCCGAGGGGTCCTTCCAGCTGAACACACTGTTACTTGCGTTTAAACCTAAGCGTGCCCAGAATTGAGTTGTAACTGTATCTGGTGCCTCTTGTGTTCTGCCTCTCTACTGATGTCATTTTGGATGCCAGACTAATAAAGCCGAAAATGAAAGCCCAAGCAGCATCATAAAAGTATCCATTTACATTTCAGTCCTGGTTTGAATTAAAGGACTGTTTATGGCTATCCACAGTACTGTTGGATTTGTTTATCATGCTGAATGTTTGCTGCCTTCCATTGTTATCATGTGGCAGCAAAGGTCCGAATAGTTTGGCATCTCTGAAATGCTGGGATTAGAATTATTATAATCCTATTTTGTTAATCTTATCAGTGGATCTTTGCTGATGGACGGAGATAATTAGTTTATCCCTGCATGGCTAAAGCTTTAGTTCGCATTCAGGCAGGCTGTGTATAGAGGGTGCTGTCTGGATGCTGACTATGGCTAGATAGTTTTAATGTGCAGAAGGATCTTCTTGATAATCTTTTGTAGCACAGATTGATTGACGTGGCATTGTAATGCTGCAATGGTAGAAGCTTTTGTGAGCTTAGGATCTGGCCTGCTAAGCAGGCTTTCATCTCATGAGGCCCCAAAGGCAGAAATACACAGAAAGGTAGTGGTGCTTCGTTTGTCATCAGTGGAGTGGTTCTGTACAGAAATCAGTAGGTAGCACTGGCAAGAGATTAGCAAGCGAATTAAACCAGGGTGAGCCCCTGTATGTGAATTCTGTACATGGTTGCCTCTAAGAGCTTTTGAGCTGAAAGATTGCTGTAGGTTTGAAGGCCAAAAAGAACATTTTGCTCTATTACACACTGTATTATGTATAGGACACAGAGTTTGTTTTAATGCACATTTCCTCATCCAGTGAGGAGAATGTAGATGCAGTCAGTCCCAAATTTGCAGGTATATTCAGATACCATTTTCTCACTGTGCCAACTGTCCGTCCTGTTCCTCCATTACTGCTCTTAGGTATTGCACCTTGATGGGAACTGCAAACCCATCAGGGGAATATTTTTCTCTCTCTCTCTGCTGAGAACCTACCTGAGGAGCTCATCCTGCTTGTCATCTTTTCTGCCAGCAGCCCAAACCATCTGCCTTCTTCCACTACACCTTAAGCAAGCTGCTGTCGGTTGCTTCTTTGCTAATCTACCATAGCAAATTCTTCTTATTCTTTGAAAAAGAGAAATTTGGCTTCCTCCCATGGAGGTTCAGAAATATAGGAAACGATTGTAGGAAAAAGAGGCAACCCGAAGTCCTGGAATAAATCATGTTACAATTAATTTTAGATAAAAGTGGAGGTTTACCATCTCTCCTGTCATTGAACTTGCTTGGGGATGGTGTATTTTTAGGATATACTACTAAGCCTGCAAATAGCAAAAAATTAGTTTATGGGGCTGGGTTCTGGAGAGAAACCAAGATGGAATCCTATGATATCTAGCATTCTATGTGGTACGGTACTTCTTTGTCTGGTTTGGTTGCATATATTCTTTTACATTTGGACATGAAAGACCTCAGCTGTGTTTGAAGCAGAATTCTGGAATCAAGTTGTCTCATTTACTGTCTGAGAAATGGATCACAAAGCTGTTATTTAGTCAAATTTCTTTGGCTGAACATCATTGAAATAAAATACCTAGGGAACTACATTCCTCCTCTCCCTTCCCCTCTGCTTCCCTCCCCTCTCTCCTGGCCCCCATTATTGGAAACAAGGTATACCTTATACGTTTGATGCAGTCTTATCTTTTGTTCCATTGAAATGTCTAACCTGATATCAGCATTTATCAAGGTACATGTGACATCAGATAGTTGTTAATAACTAAATGGGTTATGTTTGCCAAATTAATAATTGACTTTTAATCACTTAAGAAGATGGGAAGATGTATTTTACTAGGTTAACTTTACCCAGTTAGGACTATGTTAAGCAATTTTCCTTCTGGATAAAATTGTTTGTTCTTCTTTCATTATTACATCTGAATGATAAACAGAATTGTTCTTATTGGGCTTCAGTATATCTCATCAGCTGTGCAGACTTTGCAAAAATTTCTTTTAGGCAAACATCACTGGTTTCAAATTTGCTTTGTCTTACTTTAGAAAGCTAATGCTGTTGACAACATTTGCTGTCTAGACTTGAGCTTAGTTTACTTCATTGATTTTACTGTTGACATAATTTTAGCAACACATAATTGAAATGGAAGGAGTCATCCATGTGCCGTATCTTTTGGCGTGCAGCAGTTTGGTTGCTGCTTTCACTGGCAAGCAAGTAGAGATAATACAGCTCAGGCATTTGTATTGAAGGAGCTTCAGCATCAATTATATATTGAATCCCATGAGCAGATTCGAGTCTATATACTGTTCTGAAGATGTGTGCCCAATTTTGTAAAATCTGACTATAGTGTGGAGTGGCTCATGAAGTACAACACCGTCACCAGTAATGCCAATATTTAATAGACTGTGCAGCACTTTGTATACAGAGAGTAAAAGGCACTTAGAATATAGAATAACAGAGTTGTGGAAGGTCTTCCAGTCCAATCCCCTGCTCAGACAGGAAACCCTATACTATTTCAGACATATGGTTGTCCAATTGCTTCTTAAAAACTTCCAGTGTTGGAGCATTCACAACTTCTGGAGAAAAATTGTTCCATTGATTAATTGTTCTAACTGTCAGGAAATTTCTTCTTAGTTCTAGATTGTTTCTCTCCTTGATTAATTTCAAGAAACATTAGAATGCACAGGGATGCATACTACCTTCAACTTCTTAAACCAAAGATGGGTTCATTAATCACATTTCTAGGCTGCCCAACTCCTGAAGAATTCTGGGCGGCTTACAACAATCAAAATAACAATGACAATGATAACAATGATAATATAGGCAAAGCCACTAAGAATGTCTTAGGATACATGTAAAGCTTTTATCAGAAGTTATTTTATACAATATAATAGTAAATTCAAGAAGAATTAAAGAAATTCCTCAAGAAGATTAATATTTCCTAGCAGATTAAGCTGTTACAACACTAGTTATCTATGTTAACAGTAAGAGAAATGGAAATAAAATGAATTATGCAAAGCAAACAGAGTTTGAGTTTGCAAGACAACCAGAATATTGGTTGGTATATAAATTATGAAAAGAAAAAGAAAAGAAAATAATATTGAAATTACAAGAGGGAAATACTGTATTAATAGTCAGTATGACCATACAGAAAACTGTATATAAAATTTTATCAATATTATATATGTATAAAGGAAGTGACATCTCCTTAGAGAAAATAGATGAATATTCAAAGTTTACTGTTATTATATAAATAAGGGTATAACAATAAGACAAGTTTCTGAAACTATAAAAAAGTTTAAACCAGGAAAGATGCCTGGGCCAGACTCACTATCAGATATTTATTACAGATGTCTTAAGGATGAACTTTTATAATCTCTGCAAGACACAATGAATGCTATTTACAGAGATGAAAGTTGCCAGATACTTGGAAAGAGACTAATATAGCATTAATACCTAAAGAGGGAGAAGATTGGAATTTAACAAAAAGCTGTATAGACTGATATCACTGATGAATAATGATTACAAGTTGTTCATAATTATTCTAGCTGATAGATTGAAAATAATTGTGCAATATTTCATTCATGAGGATCAGTGTTGTTGTTTTTCCCTAAAAGATAGCTAAAGAACAGTGTTAGAAATGTGTTGGACATTTTCTGAATATTTGGAGCAACATAAAGAAAAACAATCTACACTGTTCTTCTTAGATGTAAAAAGGCCTTTGACAATTTGAACTCAACTTTTTTTTGTTCAAAGTATTGGAAGATATGACTTTTGGTATACTTCTAACCATGCTTGATGGACTTTTAAAAAAGCCAGAAAGTTTTGGATTCAGATACACACGCTAATGCAGAGCACTTTAAAAATTAATATGCAATTGAAACTGAAGGCTTTCCATTTCATACCGATAGATGAACAGTTGTAAAAAAGTCATGGAACTTTGTTTTTATGCATGACAATTGCAGTGAGATTATGGAAGGATTTGGTATTATCCAAGTGGAGGAGTGGATGGTAAAGATGATGGAACTTGTGGAAATGGCCACGCTGACTTAGATGATTAAACAAAAGACTTTATCTACATCTATTGTTGACTGGAAAACCCTCAGGGACTTTTTACATGAAACGGGGAAAAAAATGAATGTATGATTTGTGGTTTTGATGATTAGATAGGATAGACTATAGAAAAAAAATGAGTAATGCTGCAAGAGCATGAGGTAAATTCATGGTTGTATTTATAACTCCTGTGAAGAAAATTGAAAGCTACTTTTTTGTATTTTCTTTGCTTCTGGGCCCTTTCCTTTTTTTCTTGATTTATATTAATTTCTGTTCTTTTTATTTTCTTTCATAAATGTTTTTAATGAAATTATATTAAAAAAGAAATTTAATTGCTCAGGAGCAATTAAAAATATGGGGAAATGTGTGATAATTTAGCCAGGCCTGAACAGTAGCTTCATGACAGTGGCAGAGAATTCTAGATCAAAGTTAGTGTGTTAATAGGCTTCTTAATTATGCCAACTATTTCCACAATCCATTCATTGTCTCCACACAAAACCCTTCATAATTGACATAGAAACACAGTAAAACATTCATTTAATTTTAGCAATAAAATGAGGTCTTTTAAAGGCTAAATAAAGTTATTGCTATTATATAAACCATCCCCAGTTCTATTCTGAAGTACTGGGGGGTGGGAAGGAGAATTGCTATCATCTTTTCAGCCGAGAAAGAATGAACTGATTGTGCAGAGAGTTCTTAGGAGTGTCTAAAATTAAGTTGTATTAGATCCATTTTATAGTCTCTTTAACAGTGCAAGGACTGTTTGCCATGTCTCTGTTACTTAATGTGGAGAGAGATGAACTGTTTTGAGTCTATGAATTCTTGCACTATTTCAAACTTAAACTACTGCTTTGTTTTCATATGCTGCTGTGCTCATAATACTGCTCTACTTTGTTTTCAACTTATACTGGCCATCTTGAATCAAAGTCCCCCTGTGAGGGAATATATCTAGGTGTGTTTGTTGTTAGCTTGATTAAGTCACAGTAGTAGGGAGACACAGTTAAAGGACTGTTTCAGAGTGGCAAACAGTGGTATTTACAGTTGGATCAGAGTTAATCAGGAGCAAGTCTATTCTCCAAGTATGCATACAAAAGTAGTTCACCAGACATAATGAGAGAAACCATAACACTCAGATCTTATGATATGTTAACTTGCTTGGATTGTTGTCTCTTTTTTTACATCATTTCAATGATTTATTGTTATTAGGAATTGTAAATGGAGTATTAACTGATGAGGAAATACAATTTTTTTCTCCTGGATATAATTAATCCTTATTCGTTTCCGCTTGCAAACAAAACATCTATAATGGTCAAATATGCCCCAATTTGGATATATGAAAAAGAAATACTACATTAAACATAGGTAAGATAAAGTTAGTTATTTCAGTGGGGAAACAAGGATGCGGACAAAGCAGTATACATGCTGAACTCCTTGAAGAACCTGATCTTAGCCAATTGCTTGGAAAAATGAGCTGAATAAATTGCTTTTGCCTGAAATAAGGTAGAAATGAGCTTCTTTGTGATTTACTATATAACATAAGCAGCTGCTGTCATGGAGCTTTCACCAGCTGTCACACGCCAGCCTTTCACAGTATAACTCTGCATTATCTTCCAGTTTAACACTCTTAACATTTGTGCTTCTCTGCTTAGAACAGAGTGTATCTATGTACTACTAAAACTCCCTGTATTTGTCCATCTGTAACCTTCAGTTAGCCAAAATGGTGAATCACAGTGCAACGGTTTGAACCATTGTACCTCAAGCAGCTAACTTAAAGAATGTGTACAGAATCCAAGACCCATTATATTAGTGGAATTGAAATTTCAAAGGTCTTCAGACCAGTTGTGTTGGCAAAGTTGTGGCTGCTGCAGTGCTGCCACACTGTCACAGTCAGATACAGTCATGTGATTGTGATTTCCAATGCTTCCTGCCAACTTCCCACAAGCAAAGTAAATGGGAAAACTGGCAGAAAATTGGAAATTGCACCAGTTTTTTTGCCCTCCTGGCAAAATAATAGCAGTACCATTCAGAAAAAAATAATAATGTTAATTCTGGTCACATCACACTGCACAACCTTTTTCTCAGAAATGACCCAACAGGTCATATGTTGTCTAGCATTTTAAGAAATCTATTAACAGCAACTTACTTTCTGTTTATTGTACGTACAAAAGTTAAAGAGCACCCTTTGGAAGGCTAACAGGATTAAAGATGAATAAAGAAAAGACTGTGATCTTAACGAAAAACATGTCCACTGGTCAAAACACGGCATTGCGGGATGAATTGGGAATCCAAATAGTTAAAAAGGCAAAGTATTTGGGAGTCTGGCTAACCCCGAAATGCAGTACTTTGAAGGAAGATAACTATAATAAACTACTAATACAGATAAGAAACGACCTAGAAAAGTGGAGGAACATACAACTCTCATTGATGGGACGAATTGCCGTAATAAAAAGTAATATATTACCGAGGGTGTTATTTCTTTTCCAAACTATTCCGATATATTTGACTAAACCCTTTTTTAAAGACTTAGAAAAAGTCACCCAAAAATATATATGGCAAGGAAAAAAACCTAGGATAAAGATTAGGATGATGCAAGAAGCTAAAGAAAGAGGGGGCCTGGGAATTCCACACTGGGAGCTGTACTACTGGGCAGCAGTATTGGTCTGGCTGAAAGAGTGGATAATGTTGAGGGATAAGAGGACACTGACCCTGGAAGGGCATGACCTGCAATCAGGGTGGCATGCCCAGCTATGGGGCAAAGAACACGTACCGCAAGGATCTTTTAAACATCATATATTGAGAAAAGCACTATTAGAAGTATGGGAGAAAGTGAAGGGATGATACTATTTAAAGGCACCTTGTTGGATTTCCCCAGTGGAAGCACAAATATACCCAAATGCCAGAGGAACAGAAAGAACACTGACATATAAAGAACTGCTGAGTAAAGAGGGGGAACTGAAAACATTGGAGGAGCTACGAGGACAAGGCCTAAGATTAGACTGGTGGTTGTATGCCCAAATGAAAGCAAAGTATAAAAGAGATGGAGGAGCTGAAGGGATATCAACGATTTGGCAAGAGTTAGACAAAATTTTATTAGAAAATGATGATAAGTTAATTACAAAATTGTATAATTTTCTTTTAAATTTAGAAATGGAGGAAGAAATCATAAAAGACTCCATGATAGCCTGGGCCAGAAATATTGGCCATACAATAGAATTAAACAAGTGGCAGACCATTTGGGATAGAAATCTGAAACAAACTATGGCCACAGCTTACAAGGAAAATATCTATAAAATGGTCTACAGGTGGCACCTCCCACTGGCAAGACTGGCCAAGATGTTCCCAACGTTAACACCCAATTGCTGGAAGTGTAAAACAAAAAACGGTACTTATTACCATATGTGGTGGCAATGCCCAATAACGCAAACATATTGGAAAAGAATCAAAATTTGGCTACAAGAGATAACCGGCAAAAAAATAACGATGACTCCAGAATTCTACTTGTTAGGGATTATCCCGGATGATTATGAAAAGCAAAATATACATTTAACATTACAGCGGCGAGGTTGTTGTTCGCGCAAAACTGGAAGAATGAGGAGATCCCATCGGAAGACAGATTAATAAATAAAATTCTAGAATGCGCGGAACTTGACAACTTAACAAGAATGTTGAGAAATAAAGGGGGAAAACCATACACTGATCGCTGGAAGAATTGGTATAATTGGCTAAAAAAGAGACAGTGTAGTTAGAGAACAGTAGAAATGTATGAACTATGTGAAATCCGATTAATATTTGCTTGAGAGTCTGCACACTACTTCTGCAAAAATCGTAGTAAATACTGTAGTGTTTTTGTAAATAGTGTATATAATTTTATGTAATTTTATGTACTTTGATATTTTTCTTTTGTTCTTTTAATAATAAAGATGTTAAAACCCTAACCCTCCCATAAACACATACAGTACATGACATTATGTTTCTCCTTTTTAATAACTGCTAAATGCAAACGTAACTGATTCAACTTCATAAACATTTCAGCTTATTTTAGTGGGGATATGGTTGCGTGTTTGCAGTAAATCTGCCTGTTGTCAGCATCAAATTCATTCTCAGAATATGGAAGGCAAAGATCTTTATTTATGGAGGGAAGGTAGCATAATTCAGAGTAAGCCACTATTCGTTCTACTTTTGGAGAGTTGATCACTTATGTTGATCACCTTGGTTGGATGGTTCATAAAATAAATAAAGTGATGTGCAAAAATAGAATAGAAGTTTAAGGATTTTGTATATCTTAACGTATCTTTTTTGCCTATTGTGGTCCATTAAGAAACAGTTGATTGCAGTGTCGTTCAATATTTTGGATTGCACTTTGGATGAACAGCCTACTGAGATCCTTAAATTAAAACAACATATTTCATGTGCAGCCAGAACCCAAAAATTGTATAATACAGCCCTTTATAAAAAAATTACATAATACAGCCCTTCACCAACAGTACAATTGAGAACTGTATATGTGGACCTGATTGGGGTAAATTGTAGGGGTAACACAGAAATATGATTTATATTTCTTTTACTTAATTTACTGTGTTTTCAACATACGGTATTATTACTGTCCTATATTCTATACTTTGGTTTTTTACTTTATCTGAATTCTGAACACTTAAATAGCACCATATTTCCCAATATAGAGCAGATTTTTAGTGAAATTGCAGGATATGTCAATTTAAATTTTTTTTTAAATCGAACTCTAAAAGTGGGTTTTTTTCTTAGTAACATTACTTTTCCAGGCAGGAAAAAAGAATGCTGATTCTTCTTATACCCCCAATCCTAATAGAAATGGGTATTTAAAAAATCTTCATTTTTGTTGCAGGCATATTCCTGATTTCACAACAGCTTCTGACAGGTGCTTTGATGATCTGTGCTCACTTTCCCCATTAAAATAGGAATTTAAAACATTAAAAGATTACACAATGTGTATGTGATGCTGGTGGGGAGGCAACAGAAATTGGTACCTCTATATCATATTGAAATTGTAAAACACTGTCATCAGGAACCGGGATCTTACTATCATATGTGGTGGACATGTACAGAAGCTAAAAAATATTGGTTGAAAATAAGAGAATGGCTTGAGAAAATGACAATGCAGTATATTGAAATGAGACCCG
>JANHGC010001693.1:83912-97559 GCA_027560395.1 Boaedon fuliginosus
AGCAGCTTGATTGCATACACTTTTATTATTTCAACTAACAAAAAGAGACTATGAAACTCTTTAAGTATTACTAAATCTAGCAGGAACATTTGGTTTGAGGCCTCAGTGACTCACAAATGCACCCAGAAGTATTGAGTCTACTCCCAGAATCTTGAAAAGTTGCTACCAAATTGTAATTTTGAAAGAGAAAGAATATGAAAGTTAACAATGCATTTTAAAGAAGCACAGCCATATTTCATAAAACTTAATTATATTTAATGAATGAAAATTAAAGCTAACACATTTTCTGTCCTATTCTTGTTTTAATTTTAGAAGTGCAGCAACCTAATCTCGCCTTTGCACTCCTGAGGGTATACCATGTCTGCCCATCTGCTTTTTAAGTGTAATCAGTCATGTAAAAAGAAAAAAATCTATGTATTTTATATTCAATTTCTATAACCTAAATTCTAGTTATGTGGCATTGTTTTAATTTATTCTAATTTATTAAAAATGGAAACACTTCCACTCCACATCACTTGAATCAGAATTAAACTGCAGTTTATTAAAAGAGGGATTGGATTATAGTTATAAAGATTCATAGCAGAATCCATTTACTCTACTTCTGAGGTAACCTATGGCTTAGACAGAAAGTGTTTTCTTTTCAGGCATTATGGCAGCCATGTCTATATATACCCCTCCCCATCTCTCTGTATAAAAAGATGCTGCTCCTCTACCCCACAAGGCACTGCACAGACTGAACAATTGGGGATCTCAGTCTCATAAATGTCTCTAATGGCATTCAGGTGGACACTGGATAGGACTACAGTGCTGCAGTTAACCACTCCTCCACTGAAGCTCACCGAGGATTGGAGTCATGCTGGTGGATTGTTGATGGTTTCACAATATCTTTGGGGTTTAATGTGCTTGTTTTTTCTTTTCTTTTTTTCTGCAGTCGTACTTCGTTACAGATTATGATCCCACAATTGAAGATTCCTACACAAAGCAATGTGTAATAGATGAAAGAGCAGCAAGATTAGATAGTAAGTTTCTTTTTTTGTCCCTCTATAGAATTTGATTGGGTGTGGAATGTTTATTTAAGAACCAGGTCCATTTTCATTATTTGTATTCACTTCTTTAATTGTTCCTCTCTTGAGTTTCTGTAAGCATGTAAAACCTTTATATACATGGAAGGAGGAGCATATTAGCTCCATTTCTTCTCTACAATGATTTTCTATAATCTTCACGTGCAGAAATTAAATCCATGTAACTTTCTACTACCCGTGTATATAATTATTAGAGAACAGTAATAGAGGATGAAGAAAATGTCATGTTTGCTTTCCCACAAAGTCATGTTAGAGTTAAATTTTTAAATATTAAATAAAGTGTGTGTGGTATGTCAGGGAAATATCCCCTGTTGTACCTCCCAATGTTTGACTGTTTGAAGTTTCCTCTTTGTTGACTTTCAATATTGCAGTTAATCTGGAGACAAAGTTTAAAAGAAGCATTGGAGTGTGTAAGAGAAAGGCATGGGAACAGGCATGTTTAGTTTAAGAGAATATGCCCTTAGTTATTAAAAATAAGTTAAACTACAATTAATGCGTGGAGGTTGTAAATAAAGTTTTTTAGGTAGGAAAACTAACTAGTCTTCTTTTAGTTCTAGATACAGCAGGCCAAGAAGAATTTGGAGCTATGCGGGAACAGTATATGAGGACTGGAGAAGGCTTTCTGCTTGTCTTTTCAGTCACAGATAGAGGAAGGTAATGGAAGTCTGTATGAGATCTATCATATCTACTGTGTCTAAAATAAACCAACACGGATTACTTAGGAGTATTTGGCCCTGGTTTTCAACACAGTGAATTAATTTTTCTGCAAAGATCCATAGAAATATCTGACTAACTCAGTTCAATCAAGAAAATGGTGGATTTAGTTTTCTTGAGTATAGCTTTACCATCTCACAAAAAAAGCATTTCAGGGCAGGACAAGAAGCAATGGATGGCAATAATCAAGCAGAGAAGCAACCTAAGTACTAAAGAGAAATTTCCTGACAGTTAGAACAGTTAATCAGTGGAACGACTTGCCTCCAGAAGTTGTGAATGTTTCAACACTGGAACTTTTAAAGAAGGGATTGGACAGCCATCTGTCTGAAATGGTATAAGGTTTCCTGCTTGGGCAGGGGTTGGACTAGAAGGGTCCCTTCCAACTCTGTTATTCTGTTAAGGATTGTGAGATGACAGAACTACTAGCTTCAATAGTTCCTAACAGTTTTTCTTCCCTTATTTCCCAGTTTTGAAGAAATTTATAAATTTCAAAGACAAATTCTTAGAGTAAAAGATCGTGATGAGTTCCCTATGATTTTAGTTGGAAACAAAGCTGACCTGGACCATCAGAGACAGGTAAGAATTTGGTAGGAACAAAATGCCAAAAAGAATGTAGTTTTTTTTTTTTACTATAGAATACTATAGGTTACTATAGAAAAATATATGGCAATGGGTTCAGTTCTTGACATCGCCAGATAGACTGCTTCCATTTGAAACTCTGGAGAGGTACTGCTCTAATTATTTTTTTAGGAGGTTACCCTCTTGATGTATTAATTACTTGCCATGAGGTTGGTGTCAATTTTTAGCAACTATTCTGGCCCAAAATAGATCAGGTGGTCTTGCTCTGCAGTTAAGTTTCATACTTAAAAATATTTAGATAGGAAGTCATTCTTCCTAGTTTATGAAAGCATTTCTGCATTAAATCAACTTCTTATCTGAGCAATTGCCATTTGAATGTTATTCAGGACAATATCTAAGCGATGAGACAATTTTCATGACATCATTATTAAAGCATGAGTCTCTTTCCAATTATGTTTCCAGCATTTCCGATACCAACAATTACTCATAGCATTAGAGACTGAGAATTGTTTTTCACTTGTAGTAGTAATAATGATAACCCTTTCAGAAAATTGATTTATATTAGGATATAACTAAAAAGAGAAGTTATTTTGAAACAAATAGCATGTAAAGAGGAAGTCATTTAGCAATATGGATGAAGAACAGTAGTCTTTTCCTGTGAGTGAAAGTAGCTGACATTTATGGAAGATAGTTCTATTCCTCTTTCCCCATCAACAGCCAGCATCATGGATGCCTTGTTGAAGTGATGTCCCAGGTGCCATGACAATATCATGCAAATGATATGCAGTATATGATGGATGATATACAATACATAATTTGTACATAATGCACACTTGCTCTCCTCTCCCCCTGAACTCTATGTCCATTTATATGTTACCATATCCATTATCACATCACCATGTCCATTATTAGCATGGCCATTGATATAGAATGCTGTTATGTATGCACTTATATAGCATAATTTCTTATGAGAACTTGGCTATTAAGCTTCATTGGTTGACACTTTTTATCTTTGCTTAGTCTCTTGTGGGCTCAAATTAAAAAGCCTCTTTACTGATCACAATGATTTAATCACAGTTGATGGGAGAAATTGCACGCCAGCATAAGAATTTGTTCCATGGTTAGGACAGAGCCTGAATTAGGTACTCTGGTTACCCAAACCCACTGGTGTTTGCTGTTACATACAGCATATCTTTTCTTTATGTTCTCAGGTAACACAGGAGGAAGGTCAGCAATTAGCACGGCAGTTGAAAGTAACCTATATGGAAGCTTCAGCAAAAATACGGCTCAACGTAGATCAAGCTTTTCATGAACTTGTCCGAGTTATAAGGTAAATCTTGAATTTCAAATACAGGGAAATGCATTTTAACTTTTTTTCTTTTTTAAAAAATATTTTTTTTTTCTTTCTCTTTCTGTTTTATTATTCCTGGAGTTTATTCCTTGATTGTTTTATATACAGAGAGGGTCAAAGTCATATGTAAAATTGTCATGTTTTTGTAAAAAAAAACAGTGTAAAGTGCATATGAATTCTCTTCAGGAGCAGAAGGTATATTGTTTCAGATGTAGTAATCTCAACAGCATTAGCTTCTGTGTCTCAAGTAAATAATTTGCCAAGAGTTATGGGATGCTTTGTTACTTAGATGATATAATGAGTCCATTTCAGGAATGTAACTCTAACAATGGATCAACATAGTTTTTTTCAAATCAGTTTTCAGTTCATTTTTAATCAGATTCTTAAAAGTGAGTGCTTATTTTTTCTATTAGCATGACATTCTTTGGAAAGTTATTTTTGTTCAGAACTCCAATTTGATGGATGGAAATTCTTTTCTTTGCCATCCTTGCTTTTTGTTATTGTCATCAGTAAAAATTGCCTGCTGCTAAATACTTTGAATATACCAGAAACTATTTTTATTAACTTTATCATATTTTTTATCATATCCATATTGTTGGCATTATGGATTTTTTACTTCTGCTAAGGTTTTTTAAAATTAAAAGTCTTTGGATATGACATCTCACATAGAAAGTAACCCAAACCGGGTTACATAAACAATGATAGCATTCTAATGTCAAGCAGAATAAAAATAAAATAAAGAACTATCCATTCAGATAGCAATGTCAGGGGGAGTTAGTGGTTAAAAAAGTGAAAAAAGATGTGTGGTAGAATACCTGCAGTCTATCGCTATTGAGATATACAGAGGAAACAAGATTCTGAAACATAGTCCATAGAAAAGGACATCGGCATCACAACCAACATCTAAGCACTAAGACACAGAAAACAAAATTTTCTGCAAAAATTGTAGAGGCCCAAGAGCCTGATGTAATGGAGACTTTGCTTGATCCCAAATTATTAAGGCTTTCCTTGTATACTAATGCAGGCATTTTAGCCTAGCTGACTACAGATTTCCTAATGATACTCACTCAATAGCGTGACTGAAGATTTTCCTGTCCATTAACCAGGCAGAACTTAACTGGAATGGTCTAGAATGGGGATGATGGGAAAAGATTGTGCTTAGTATTTGTGTGTGTGTGGGGGGGCTATAAAGCAGATGACCCTGATCGGATATGTGAATGGAGCTGGGTTTTCAGGGAAAAGCCTTGAAAAGGTTCTAGAGCAGTCTCTAGAAATGAGGTATTTGTTAGTAGGCAATAGATACTACATTCCTCTCTATCCTACAATACCTTTTTTTAGGAGCAGCTGCATAGTCAGGTTACATTGTCATAACCAGTCCTTTATTACGTTTGCGTGTTTATTTTCAAGTTTGGTCTTTCTGTAAAGGAATAAGGTAGCATGGATTATCATCTTGCTACTTCCCGTAACTATTATTTTGTGATGGGCTTAGGATGCTTCTGTGATTGAATGGTGTTATCAACCTAAAACACTGGAAATCCAATATCCTGCCCTTTGAAATACGACCACAAAAGTTAAGCCTGGAACATACAAGTTGAGCATGCCAACTAAATATTGGCAGGATATGCTATAGTATAGGAAGAGCGGAAGCTAGAATGGAAACATTCCGGATATTGCTGACAAGACGTTCTATACAAAATGTGAACAAATATCTAAATGGCCCATCTCAGTTAAACCCATTAGTGTGAGAAAAAAATCCACTTCCATCCACTTTACTTTTATGCGGGTGCAAAGTGCTGTAATTAGCTTGGACTCAATGGATTCCAGTTGGACTTTAGGAAACAGATTCAAGACAGTTGAATTCACAATTGAAGGCCACGATTTACAACTAGGTTGGCACGCTTTTCTATGGGATAGAAAGAATAACCCCCAGGGATATTTTCAAAGGCACTTCCTTAGAAAGGCCCTTCTCGAGGCCTGGGAAAAACTCAAAGGGAGATACTACCTCAAAATATCTAGCTGGATCTCTACTATGGAGGCCTTGATTTAGCCAAATGCGTTAGACCCAGGCAAGAAACTGACATACAGGGAAATATTGAACGAAAGGGGAGAGTTAAAGTTGATTGAAGATTTGAAAAATCAGGGACTAGAATTAGACTGGTAGTCTTATACACAAATCAAGATGAGATATAAAAAGGATGAGGAGATATATGGAATACTTAGGGATTTGCAAGAACTGGACAAGATTATACTGGGGTGGGGGAGATGAAAAACTGATTAAAGGAATATATAGCTTTTTATTAAATTTAAAAATGACAGAGAAAATAGTGAAAGATAGTATGATTGCCTGGGCCAGGAACATTGGGTATGTAATAGACTTGGATAAATGGCAGACAATCTGGGAAAGAAATTACAAATTAACAATGGCTACATAATATAAAGAGAATATGTATAAAATGGTCTATAGGTGGCACCTCCCGCCGTTTAGATTGGCAAAAATGTTCCCGAAACCTGCTCCCAATTGTTGGAAGTGCAACGCAACACATGGCTCCTATTATCATATGTGGTGGCTATACCCTATGGCAAGAAAATATTGGCTAAGAATTAGATGATGGCTACAGGAGATAACGGGCAGTAAGATGGATTTAAGGCCAGAAATTTTTCTTCTAGGGATAATACCAGAAGGGATAAAAAAAGATTAATTATATCTAATTCTACATATACTTACAGCAGCAAGACTAGTGTTTGTACAAGATTGGAAGAAAGAAACTATACCAACGGAAGATAGATTAATTGACTTCCGGCGGTGATGTCAGGGTGAATGGAGCGGGGAAAGATGAGCTCTCCCTTTCCCTGAATTAATTCCAGAACTGAGCAGCTAAAGAGGGCCATTGTCGATCCCGAACGGGATGGTAAAATAGAGGGGACACCTTGGAGTAAGCAGAAGATGTGCAATCTTTGTGAAACGAGAAGTCCCTCCCCCCCATGGTACCAGCGCCTGTATGACCATCCCAAAACCATGACTCAGCACATTAGCAGGAAGCAAAGGAGAAAGCAGTAAAGTGATTGTTGGTGGGAAAGATTCAATTTGATAATCTGACGGAAAAAACTTTCACCCCAAATAGACGAAAATACAAAGAAGTGCTAAATTTTCAGTGAAGCAGTGAAAGGGCAAAGGAAGAGCCAGATCGGGAGACACTTGTTAATTAAATGATGGAACTGAGTATGTTGGCGGGAGCTGGGAGAAATCTGGATTTCTGTAAATAGAAACAAAAGAGAGAGATCAGGATTGAGTCTTGTGGAGGTTCTGTTGGAGATTCGTTGGAGCTGGAGATTTCTGTTTTTTGATATTTAATTGGACACACATTTAATTGACGGCCATTAAATTGACAGAAACTGAGATGAACTGTTACAGCAAGCGGAAAAGACTAAATTGTGTGGCAGTGCTGTATGGACAGGAGAAGAGAGACACCGTATGGCCAGAAATAGAACAGCAGCTGAAGAAATCGTATTATCATTATCACTGCTATATATATATATTGTTATATATTGATTAGTTGATTAAGATACATTTATATATTGATTATACATTATCATGAGCTATTGAGGAATTATATATTGCTATATACTGATTAACTGATTAAGAATTACTGGAATTGATTTGATATACATATATTGATTATTTGATGAAGGATTAAAATTGATTAGCAGGAGTATTGGAAAGGATCTATAGAAAGTGTGAAGGAGATAGGGGAGGATTGAAAGAAAGGAGTGTAAGAGTGTATGCTCTCTTGGAAAAATATACTGTGTATATCAGAAATGTTTACATCTGCATCAGCAACAAAAACAGGGCAAAAAACAACAGGAACAACTGGAACCTCATCCCCAATTAACAACACAAATATTTGGACAAAAATCTATGGAAAATATGATAGAAAAATTAAACTTGCAAACTATCCAAAACATGTTGCAAACAATGCAAGAGACAATGACAAAGAATATAGAGGAATTAAAAAATGGGATGGGAAATATGCAAGAAGAGATGCAAGGGATGGGGGAGAAGATGAGAACTTTCAACAAGCAGTAACTAAAAATGAATAGAGAATGCAAAAAGTAGAGAACAAACGGAAAAAATAGAGAAATTGGAAAAAACAGAACAACGGCAGATAAACTTCAACAAAAATGCAGAAGAGGAAATTATACATCTTGAAATGGATAGGGTGGCCTTCTACCTCCATTTCCAAAACGTGGTAGAAGAAAAAGCTGAACAACTAAGAGAAGTGATGGCCGGGATATTTGCAGAAATCTTACTACGAGACAAACAGTGTTAAGGGATCTCGATGAGATATATAGGGTAAACACCAATTACACGCAATGACATAATTTGCCAAGAGAGGTCCACGTTAGATTTTGCAGAAAAACGATAAGGGAAGAGATATATAGAAAAATGAGGGATGAAACATTGATGTATAAAGAGAAGGAAATAATAACACTACAACAGATTCTGAGAAGAGTAAGAGAACAAAGAAAAAGATATCAATTTTTAATGTTGCAGCTAAGAAAATATAAAATAATGTACAGATGGCTGATCCAGGATTTAGGAATAAGAATAGGACTTAGTGATGTCTGGAGAGAAAGAAATTTAAAAGAGGAGAAATATACATATTATTCAGCTAGGCATCAATTGTGGTCCCGTTTAGATATGGTATGGGCAACAATGGAGGTTAAGATGGACATGAAAGAATTAGAAATCAGAACAAATATTTGGGCAGACCACAACCTCATTCAAGACTTGGGAGGCTCCCGCTGGTGATTTCAGACTTGCAGGAAGAGAGACACAACTATTAAGAGCAGCACTCCGTTGGCTGAGCTGAGAATTGGAACAGCCCATGAATCAGCTGTTCTGGAGTTTGAAAACTGCCGCAAAGTCAGTGTCTGCTATCTGCGGCTCCAGGCACGTTTGGAATGGTCTGTGAAGCCACAATTAATAATTCTACAACTTCGGGTGGGATCGGACTGTTGGAGTGCCGAGGAGATTGTAAGACCGAGGTCAGATGCTGGGAAACACATCTGATACCCTGAGGGCAAAGCGGAGGCTATGAGAGAGGACTTGGGGGCTTGTGATTGTGACTCTTCCCCTGGATTCCAAGTATCCTCTCCTTTGACACACAGTGCTCAGGGAGAAAGACATACCCAGACGTTCCCTCTCCCTCCCTCTGTTCTCCTGGAAGACCTCGATCTCAAGACTTTTAAGATCTACTACCTTATGGTTGAGGAATTTAAGACCTGCCGGGTGGCACCCTCCTCCCCCGCCTTCCCCTCTCCTGCCTTTTTATCACACTAGAACACCTTTTCAAAGGTCCTGGCTGATATACCATACTGGACTGGGACCCAGGCTTGACCAAAGGGGTTCCGGAAGAACTGTTGAGAATAACTATCTATGGACTGATCACTATGTCAGACCTGATATCTAGGACTTAAATCATCATTCCCTTTTGGTTTATTTGAGTCAAGAACTTTGGGAACTGAAGGTGTTCTCAGTCCAAATTATGGCCACCAGGCTTCTCCAATGACTTTATCAGGGATGGGATTGGGACCCTGAAAGTTGGCATGCTATATGTTCTTATAAGTTTTTTTTAAGGGTTTTAAAAATATTAATATGCTGTTTTTTAATTCTTATAGTGTTTAATTAATTTTTAAATTAACTGATTGAGTGGCGGTGTGATTGAGGGGAGGAAACCCTCCCACTGGCTGGATATGGTGGGAGAGAATAGAGTGGGATGGGCGGCTTCCCTAGGGGATTGTGAGGGCCAGCCAATTGCGGTGATGACTAGGAGAGGCAGATATGGCGGGAGCCAAGGGGTAAGCCGTCATCAGGGAATGCCTACCCATCAACTGATGGTGGTACCATGTTCCGACCTCTCTGGTTCATCTCAGGTACCCGTTGGCTCAGGAATTCAGGGCCCTAAGCTCTGGCTGTTGCATCTTAATGCCAGGTCGGTGGTTAACAAAGCCCTTCTGGTTCAGGAGTTAATCCTGGGGGAGAGGGTGACCTGGCTTGCATCACTGAGACCTGGTTGGGGCAGGAGGGGTGTCCTCCTCATTGAAATGTGCCCACCGGGTTTCAGGTATTGCATCAGCCAACCCAGTTGGGTTTCAGAGGGAACTTGGGGAGATTTCTGATTCCCTTGCCCACAGCTCAACTGATGGCGGTAAGAAAATCTTACAAGAAAGATAATGGAATGTGCAGAATTAGACAGACTAACAAGGTTACTTAAGGATAAGGGGGAAGCAGAATACTATATAATTTGGAATAAATGGTATGATTGGATAGAGAAAAAACAAAGAAGTTAGAAAGAATGGCATGAGGAAAGCAAAACATGACTAATAGAAATATATCTCTTTATGACAAATGTTATAATCACTAAATTTGTAAATATGTAGATCTATGTATACACCAAACACTATTACCAATACTATAAATTGTATATAATATTTTTATATTGTGGGGTGATAGGAAAGGTTTACTGATTGGGATATATGCACCAAATGACAGCCAAAGAGATTTTTATGAAAAGCTGTATAGGAAGATTAGAGAAGTAGATTATGATAGGATATCCTTATTCGGAGACTTTAATGCCATAGTGGATGCAGGAAAGGATACAACAGCTAAAAAGAAAAAGAAAAGGAAAATTCTCCCAAAACTCTTTTGGGACCTGGTTCATGAGGTAAGCTTAAGTGACATATGGAGGGAATATAACCCCAAAACAAGACAATATACTTTTTACTCGGCCAGGCACAAGTCCTAGTCGAGAGTTGATATGATATTGGTATCTCAAGAATTTAAAATAGATTTACAAAGTGTTGAAATTCTAGCCAATACATGGACGGACCATAACCCTATAATAATAACATGGAAAGGGGAAGGGAAAATAGGGAGATGGTCTATGAGGGTGGAGATATTAAAAGATGAAATTTTCACAAAAGAGGCAGAGTGAGAACTAGGTTACTTTTTCAAAGAGAATAGAAAAGAAGAAACATCAATTCAAATAATCTGGGATACAGCTAACGCGTACATAAGAGGGTTA
Source organism: Boaedon fuliginosus (assembly GCA_027560395.1). Taxonomy (NCBI): domain Eukaryota; kingdom Metazoa; phylum Chordata; class Lepidosauria; order Squamata; family Lamprophiidae; genus Boaedon; species Boaedon fuliginosus. The sequence goes on from JANHGC010001693.1 coordinate 94,724, forward strand.
GTGATTAGATATATGGCGAGGAAGAAAAAAGAAAAAGAAAGAATTAGAGGTAAATTATAAGAAGAGTATATGTTGTTGGAAGGGAAACTCCAAAATGATCCAGGAAACTCAAGGATGGGGTGGGGGAGATATAGTAAGGCATAAACTAAAGTTATTAGAACAGGAGGAATTGGCATATAAAATTAAATTGGCCAGACAGATGTTTTTTGAACATGCAAATAAAACAGGGAAATGAAACAGGGAAAACAGAATTAGAGACTAAACTGAAGATGCAAATAATAAAAAAAATAAAGTATCTAGGGATCTGGCTGACAGCCATATGTTCGACAATTGGTGAGGAAAATTATGGTAAACTATTTCAGGAAATTAAATTAGATCTAGAAAGGTGGAAAAATATGCAATTATCACTATTAGGGAGAATCGAAACGATTAAGATGAATGTACTCTCCAGACTTCTCTTTCTCTTTCAAAACATTCCAGTGCAAATTCCCAAAAATTATTTTAAAGATTTGAGTAAATTAATGAGTAACTTTATTTGGCAGGGAAAAAGACCGCGAATCAAACTAAAAATGTTACAGGAAGTCAGGGAGAGAGGTGGGTTTGGAGTTCTGGACTGGAATCTTTACCACCAGCCCTCTGTATTATCCTGGCTGAAGGAATGGATGCTTTTAAGCAATGTGAGACTGTTACAATAGAGGGCCACGATCTACAGAGAGGCTGGTACGCATATATGTGGCAGGACAAAATAAGGGAAAATGCAGTATTTTTAAGACACAAAATTAGGAAAACTCTTTATGGAACATGGAGTAAGATGAAAGAAAAATATTACAAAAAGGTGCCAGTATGGTTATCAGTGTTCAAGGCAGTCGTGTATCCAAATGTTCTGGGCCCAGGGAAAAAAAACCTACTTATAAGGAAATTCTAACAGACAAAGGTGAACTGAAATTGGAACAAGAATTAAGGAATCAGGGTCTTGAAATAACATGGTGGACGTTTGCGCAAATTAAGGCGAGATTTAAAAAAGATAAGCAGGATCAGGGAATCACAAAAGATTTACAGGAGTTAGACATGGCAATTATGAAAGCAGATGATAAGATAATAAGAAAGATAGAAAAATAGGTAGATAGATAGATAGAAAAATGGAAGATGAGGTTGTAAAGGAAACAATGATCACCTGGGCAAAGAACTTTGGGTACACAATCGACCTCGATAATGGTATCAAATTTGGAAAAGTAATTACAGAATAACCTTGGCTACATCTTACAAAGAAAATCTTTTTAAAATGTTCCACAGATGGCACCTACCTCCAGCCAGACTGTCTAAGATGAGTACAAATTTGGCTCCAAATTGCTGGAAGTGTGGGGAGGAATATGGAAAGTACTACCATATGTGGTGGACGTGTCTGAAGGCGAAAGAATATTGGAACAAAATAAGGAGATGGATTGGAGAAATTACGAAAATCAAATTAGAATTAAGACCAGAAACATTTTTATTGGGGATATTTGAGGAAAGATATGGAAAATGGTGTACTTGATAACACAGATAATAACTGCAGCCCAGATTGTATATGCGCAGGAGTGGAAAAATAAGACTCTACCAATGGAACAGCAAATGAGGAGGAAAAAAATAGATTGCGCAGAACGTGATAGAATTACGCTCCTATTAAAGGATAAGGGGGAAATGATGTATTATGAAAGTTGGGATATGTTATATATATGGATGTAAAAGAAGATGAAACAAAGAATTTAAGAGGGTAATGGGAAATGAGTTAATATAGGGTAAAGGAGTTAAGAGATAAGGAAGGAGATAGTCCAATACTGCAAAGAGCCCTTTCATTGTCTAGCTTAAACTTGGCTATCTTCTTAGAATTTTCTTCATTATCTTCATCCCACTTGGTAACATCTGGTGGATCATTCACCACAGCCCAAAGTCCCTCTTTTCGCAACAACAAGCTGCATTTCACAGATCAGGAAATATATTTATATTTAGTTAAGATGGCGACCGCGGCGGCTGTTCTCTATGTCTCCGCCGCGGATTGCCGTCCCGTTCGCCAAGATTCTCAGGTCTCTCCCTGAGCTCAGGCAGCAGACTGGAGGGGATTTTGGATGGTGAGGTGGACAGGAGGGTCGAGGAGAGCGTGGAGATTGCCCAAACCGGAGCGTTCAATCATTGCCGGTTTGGAGTTTAAACTGGGAGCCGCGGGTAGATCATGGCGGCCCCGGCGTTTCCCGGAGCGGTGGAAAAACCTTGGTCATGCGATACCTGCCTTTCTGCCTGGTTTGCTGGGTGCGGCATGCCTTCCCTGAAGCCCAGGGGTCCGGAGTGGAGGTTTGTGGACCGCGAATTCGATCGAAGAGCGGTGGGGAGTTTCCGGATCCTGGAGGGCCCTGGAGGCGGCTGGCATGGAGCGGCGGACTTGGGCGGAATGGAGAGGAATCGAAGCGTTTCACTGGCTGTGATTGCTGTTAGGTCTGTCTCAATGATTTTAACACTCAGCGGCCAAGTGGGAGATGGCACTGGGTTGAGGATCATTTGGAGGCCGGTTCTTCTGCAACCTTTTGAGTTAGTCCTTTGTGTCAGCTGGGACAAGGTTGCTTCTGAGCAGCTGAAAATGGCCGCGGACAGCTCTGTCGCATTAAACATTCTGTGGCCAAGAGATATGACTGCTCGGGAGGACTGGGCATCATTTGGACATGGAGGGCCACTAGAGGCAATGAACTGTCTCCTCTCTCGAACTGGCCCTTTGGACTTTCGGATTGAGCCCCGGAAAATCATGTGTCTCCTAAATTGTGATCTGCTCCCTACCCCCCCCCCATCCTTCCCACCTCCTGCTATT
>JANHGC010001693.1:104153-121807 GCA_027560395.1 Boaedon fuliginosus
AGTTTTTCCAGTTTTTGTAGGTAAAATTAGGTACCTCGGCTTATATTCGGGTCGGCTTATACTCGAGTATATACGGTATCTGTGGCACCAGAAGCAAAAAGGATAGAAGTGGTCAAGCAGTTCAAAGATAGACAGGAGGTTCCCTGCTGTCTCAGCTGGTGGATTAGTGGAAGACATTCCCTAAGATTTGTCCTGCCTCTAGAGCAGGGGTGTCAAATTCACTTCATCACATCACATGATGTATTGCGACATATTGTGATGTAATACATCACATGATGTATTGCGACCTTTTTCCACTTTGCTAAACCAGGTGTGGGCACGGCCAGCCCATAACACATTTACAGCCCCACTCTAGAATCCCATCTGTTACTTCTGCTAGGATCCTGCAAAACACGAAGAGAAGCAAAGTGGTAGTGAATGGTGGAAACAGTAGGAGCAGCTTCTGAAACAACCGTGTGTGATTTGTAAGCATTCCCCACACATGCCAAAGCACCCTTCCCCTCCCCCCACAAACATTTCCATAAGCCCCAGTTTACATAAAAACTTTGTGGTGCATTGGCATGCCATGAAAATATGGCAGCAACAATTTGGGGAATTGGGAAATCTCATCAAAACCTTGTGGAGGAGGTCTTTGTGTAATGCATTTGCCAGAGGTGGGGGTATCTGAAAGGAAGCAGGTTAAAAAAAAAGGAGGTGTAGAGATGAATTAGCATACTACAGCTCTTCTGGTTGGCATATTTGCTTCTTCCCAACAACACAGAAATTAGATCTCTAGGAAAGATAGATGAAGAGGTGAGCATGTTAACAATGAATACAATGTAGGGTTTTCCTTGTTTAGAAAGTGTTTTAAGTCAAGCTGAAGATCAATGAGTTATCTTATTGATAAATGGCACTTAGCAATAGAGCAAGAGGAGGGGACAGAATAAAGCCCAAACTACATGCACTGTTTTTCTTTCTTGTAGTCAGTGGGTCAAGTGCCACTGGATGTACACCAAGCGGTTTTAAATTACAGCCATGGCATCCAGTGGGTCTTACTGTTTTCATGAAAAGGAAGGGACTGTCGTGGGTTCTTTTAAACCCAGTAGACCCTAACTTCTTGGGCACTAGGGACCAGTTCTGTGGAGGGCAGTTTTTCCATGGACCCAGGTGGCATGGTTTCACACATTGCCTGGATCCCACATGTGCATGGATGAGGGTTCGCTTGCTTGTGCAGCCCATTCCTGGTGGGCCGTGGACAGCTGCCAATCTGCAGCCTGAGGGTTGGGAACTTCTGTTTTAAACCCAATGTTTTGCCCCAAAACATAAAATGTCCCTGATCCACACACACTCATACTGAAATATATACCGTTACTCGCTACTCATCTCTACTCACTTTTCTCCACTCCTACTTTTTTACAAGTAGTGCTAAAGGGAAAAAAAAAACATCCCTTTTTGGGCTGCTTCAGACTATTTCCACACACAAACCTCTTTTGCTTTCTCCTGCACACATTTAGCTATTTCACAGCAAAGTTTTTACAGTCAACTTTGCTGTGCTGAGGCTCAGGAGAGGGTTTAAAAGTTCGTGTTTCTCATGTTTTTATTCTGTACTAAAGCAGATCAACCCGGTTGTATGGAGAACATATGCTTACAGTCCCTTTTCTATATCTTTCTTTTGACTGCCCCCCAGGCCAGAATTATTATGTGCTTTTCCATAGGAGGGCTGCAACGTCACATCCCAAGTCCAACAATTTGGATGCATTTCTCTCAGTATGAGCAAAAAAGCCAACCTAGGTTCAGAAATATTGTGCCATTTCCTCACAGTACCATGATAGATTTTCTTTTTTTCCCCGTTTTCCAGTTCCATTTTATAATTCACTGGCCTAATTCTTCCCTTTACTGTGGTATGTATGCACCCTGCCACTCAGCCCATAATTTTGCTTTCTTTAATAGGCAATAACAATACGGGGTCTCCTACATTGGTTTGACTTTAAACCTGTACCATAGTGTTTTATTCCTTTGGCCTTCCCTGGCTATCTCTAAATGTTCCTGGCCATGGGTTCTAGGGCTTTTAGATTTATTCCCTTGAGTTTATAGTTTATTAGGTTTTTAGGGTCTTCCTTCTTTGTTTTTGCAGCAACCTTTCCCAGTAATATCTAAAACCCCTCAAGGTTGTTTCCCATAAAATAACTCAAAGGATTAGGTTAGGGTATGTAAATAATAGCAAAGACATCTATGTATCCCAGTGTTTTGGGCCTGCATATTTCCTAAGCATAATTTTTAGGGTGTGGTTTATCCTTTTAGTAAGAGCAGGCCTGCCCAACCAAAAATAAAGGGTTAGGGTTATAAAGGTTTTTAAAAAATATGTTAACTATATTATACATTTTATATTGACACAAGACAATTTCTCTTCACTCGATGCAACCCAGGCAAGTCAAAAGTTTGGACACCCATGAATAAGGGTACCAGGTTGGTCTGGTATGCCCGCTTTTATTCCTAAATCTGCTTAAAGATATTATTAAAGATAAAGATACTTAAGCAGAGCTGGTTGGAAATTAGATCCTTGATCTGTGAGAATGTTATTTGATATGCCTATCCCATTAAAGATTTTTATCGGTTCCTCTGCTGTTCCTTTTGATTTCATATTCCTTAATGAAATTGCTTCAGGAAGCTGGGTTGCAAATCACAGACAATGAGGAGATAGTCTCACTACTGTGTTGTGGCAGAGGGCCTTCAATGTCCATGGTTATTTTAGAAAAAGGAATAGGGATTAAAGGCGCCCCACCCCTCTCTCAGAAGCTTATCCATGTTCCTCTTTTGGCTTCACTATTTAACAAATGGGGCAGGATTTATACCAATGGGCCACATCTTTCCCAATCCCTGGCCAATAAAATCTACCTAATATTCTGAATGTCCAGACCATGGATTTTCATAGACTAGTTCCAATATAATCTCGCAATATTCCTGAGGAACTACTATTAGTTCAATTTACTTCTTTGAATATGGATGAAGCCTAATTCAGAACAGCAACTCTGATTTTTCTTGTAATCTGGGTATTGTTTCCTTGTTTTTCTCTTTTTTGCCATAACAAGGTTACATGGGAGATTACGGATTATTCCTACCGTTATCTGTTCATTTTCCTGTGCCTCTACTATGGCTTTAACGAATGGGACCATCTCAATCTGCCCAAATATACTAGCAAGGGACTCTTTTCCCATAGGTGTTGCCTTTTTTTTTAACTAAATGAAGACCTACCAGTATCCATCTACTCCCAGTGTCTAATAGATCTGTAACAGCCCATTAACTTTTGCTAGGATTATGATTTTTCTCCTCGGTGTTTGCACTAATGCAGATATTTCTTTTCTCTGACTTTTACAGTTTTTTTTAATAAATATGTTTCTTTCCTTAGAGAGATACCAAGTTCTCTAGCTTTCCAATGCCTTCCTTTCATCTGGAGTTCCTTCTAGCTGTTCTCCTATAACCTTTCCAATCCAAAATCTCACATTAGGAAGTACATGTAGAAACTGTTCTAAAATTATTTCCTCTACTACTTTTTATTTGCTCCTTTCATCTGGCCTCAACCATTTCCTACCCAGGACAATTCATGGATCCCTCCATGTTTGTCATGGGATTCATGACTAAACCTCTGTCTATAGGTATAAAGAGTCACATCGTACCTGTATAGGATTACTTCTTTAACATGGTAACAATCCATTACTTCTCTAGTTGGAACATTGCTAGAATTCTTAGAGCTTTTCCTGTTACACTTGGGGCTAATCTAACACTCCATTCATTTACAAGAGATAGCAACTCTTTCAAGGAGGTAAATAGGCTTCTGTAAATTATTCTTCTATTAACTTAAGTATCTTGGTATTTTTGCTACCCTTTCCCCTTTCTATATGTTATGAAAATGTCAGAGGTGAACATGCCCCGCTTGGTGACTAGACCCCTTTAAGCCTATCAGCCACCTGAACTCTCACCACCTACCTTGCTTCTCTTTCATTCCCCCCCCCTTTTTGGCTTGTCCTTCTCTATCTCTCTCCAAAGCCACTCTTCTTCCCCTTTTGAATGAATCAAACCTTTTCCTCTTGCCATTGCTTCAACTTTTCTTTAATGATGTTGGCTCAAGGATCTGAGATTATCCCCTTTTCTGTCTGCTCCATTTTGTTTTGTTTTTTTTTAACTTACCTACCTGTCTTTACCAAGTAGTAGTCTCTTCTATGTCTAAGGGAGAATCTGGCCCCCCTGCCCTTTTCATCTCTGTTTGTTTGGTGTAGTGAGAGGTGTGGCTTCTCCCACAGGATGTTGGCTATTGCACACAAAGCCTGAATTTTTGGAAGGCCAAACCTTCCCTTTGCAGCTAACGTTTGCTTTCTTTTCATACAGAGAATGTATCAAGTCCTGAGCCAATACTACCTGTGTGGGTGCCACCTTTTTATGACTATCTCACTCTCTCTCTTTTGGGATATACCACCATCGCCACCACTTTGTCACAAGTTCTTTTAAAATATACCCAATTTGGTGAGCTCAAGACACAAAAGAGATAATGATAACACAAGTCCTTAGACAGTATGCACATATACTATTACCTACTACTTTTATCCACTCTTCCCATTTGCTACTACTCCTTCCACTATTGCTACTACTATTTCTTGTGAGCACTGCTAGAGAAACGCCGCTTTCTGGCTGCACAGACACCTCCTTCCCCCTTCTCTCCCACACGCACACACTCAGCTGTTTCACAGCAAAGCTTTTATAGCCAACACGCTGCTGCTGTGGAGAGGGCTTAAAGAGACAGGAAGAAAGCAGCACACATTGCTAGCCATTTTCTGGGCCAGCTGCTCTGTCACAGGGACAAGCGCTTCACTTTTCATAACTAGAGCCAACATCAGGATGCGCATACAAAAGTGTAGGGTTTGCATCGTGATTTTTTGCGATGCCGAAAAAAACAGGAGGCAGCAAGGCAATTAGGGGAGGAAACAGGGTTAAGACAGAAGAGATTCTTGAGTCTGGGCACAGGACAGAGCGTGAGAAAGAGGCTCAGTAACTCTGCTTTAATTAGACTAAATATAAATTATAGAGGAGAATTAATTTGGTAGGTTTTCAAGACTGTGCTACATCACCCTACCAGGAATAAAGCTCTTGCTGTCTCCTGGGGCTTTACATTATATCAAACTCTCCCACACCCCCACCCTAGATGCCATTGGTTATAATTTTATTCTAAATAAGTTTGAGTCAGGGCAACCTCTTTTACAATGTATTGAAGATGCAGGAATGAGTCTGGGTTTGCTAGTCCTTTTGCCAATGCAGTAGTGGCTTTAGCGTAAAACAGCTAGAAAAAGTAAGTATGGTGATATATAGCCTTTTTACATGACCATCAGTTCACTCAGTTCATTCCTTAAAGTACAGGTAGTCCTCAACTTACAACAGTTCATTTAGTGACTGTTTGAAATTACAATGGCACTGAAAAAAGTGATTTAGAACTGTTTTTCACACAACTGTTGCAGCATCGCTGTGGTCACGTGATCAAAATTCAGGTGCTTTATGATAGTTGCAGTGTCCCAGGGTCATGTGATCCCCTTTTGCGACTTTGACCAGCAATGTCAATGGAAAATCCAGATTCACTTAACAACCATGTTACTAATTTAACAACTGCAGTGATTCGCTTAACAAATTTAGCAAGAAAAGTCGTAAAATAGGGCAAAACTCGCTTAACAAATTTCTCACTGAGCAACATAAATTTTGAGCTCAATTGTGGTTGTAAGTTGAGTACCTGTATAGCAAAATATTGCATAAATAAACCAAAAGACCAAGGCAAAAGAACAAAAGACAAAAATTTATATAAGCCATTATTGCATTTCTGTTTGCTTTAAAATGTTAAAATTTTCCTTTAAAAAGTTACTCTATTTTTACAGCAGTTGTAAGATGTCCTCCAGCAAGCTATTTGAGAGTAAATCATTTAATAATGGAATTAGTTTTATTAATACAAATACATGTAATTTTTTAAAAATATTTTTGTTATAAAAGGAGCAGCAGTCATATCAGAGCCCAGGATTCTGGCTAGCCATTGGAAGAACAACATTCAAAGTTGTTTAGAACAGAATTACTGTTGGCTGATTCTGTTCATCAGGTTCTCATCCTGTAATTCAAAAGTAGCTAGACTAGGTTCACTTATCATGCAAAGCATGTTTTAACTATAGATTCTCAAATCATAATTGAGTGGCTTCACTCAATATACTAGCCATAATCACAGTTCACAAGATGCAGTGGGTAGGACCACACAAATTGCTAGGTAAAACCCCAAACAAGTTATATATTTGGCTTTGTTTAATGTATAAATCTAGACTAAGGGCGTCAAACACGTGGCCCATGGACCAGATACGTCATATGCTGGCCCCACCCCCACTGGGTTTAGTGAAAGGGAAAAAAAGTCCTGATATGCCACGTGCTGCCACCATGACAACACGAGTTTGACACCCCCGATCTAAACAATGAGATTCTGAAATCTTTCAATACTCACAAGAGTTCAAGGAACACTAATATACTGTATTCTTCCATAATCTATTTTCTGCAAGCATACCATTATCATTTTTTTAAAAAGTGCTTGATTTTCTGCTTTGTTAATTATTCTGTTCAATTCCAAATTCTATAACATTTTGACTGATTGAATTTTTCTCCCCTTTACTCTACTGAAAATTGGTAATTACTTTTCTCACAAGTATTTCCAGAAAAATGTACTCAATTACTGTGGAAATTGGGATAGAAAATACAATTATTTTTCTGCTTGTTCTGTCCTGCCTGGGCCTGGGGGCAAAAAAAAGTCTCACCCTTGAAAGAAAACAGATCATACAGTATTAGCCTCCACAACACACTGAACAATACCTCCACCTTTTGCAAGCAATTAAGTCGTATTTTCTGCTACTTTTTGCAAGCAATCAAGTGTCTAGAAAGGTTGGCCAATGAAAAGATTAGGATCTTAGTTTTCCATTAACAGATCTAAATTGCTCTGTTCTTGTGTCATTAATGGAGAAACTAGTGTCATTAATGGGGAGAACACTTAATCAAACCTGTAGTCATTATTTATTTATCACAGCCCCATGCTTACTGGAAGCTTCTGTCATGTGCACTTCCTCCTCACTATAACATGTGGATATTAGTGCTAGTACAGTATTGCAGTGCTGAATGCTGTGCCAATGTGAGGAGAAGTACCTTGCTATGCAATGCAGAAATGGATAAAATATGCAAAAGGAAGGGCTGTCACGTTTTTTTAGAGCCAAATACAATTCATTGGGACCAAGGCATAATAGGCTTAGCTTTCAAATCTCTTTCCAGTGCCTGACATCATGTCTGAAGTAATAATTGCATCCCATCTTTAAAACTCTCACCATTCCTTCAGCATTGGATGATATTGTGGCTTGTGCTTTCCCACGTTTATTGTTTCAGGTAAATCAGGTCTAAAAATGAAGGAGAAAACTTTCTGGTGACCTGTGGAAACTTATTCCTCTGGCCAGAATGCAAAGAAAGGCTCCTTATTTTATAGAAATGCAATTGATTCGGGTGTGTGGATTTTAGATACTGCCAATTTGTTTGAAAAAGAAGGTTACAGAAACATTAACAGCAAAAAAACAAAACAAAAACTAAACCCTTCCTGATTTTAGAGGTAGAAAAAAAACCCCAAACCTATGTACAGATTGGCAGTCAGAGGGAAAATACCAGCACAGAATAGCTTCAATAAATCATTTCTGCTGATTTCCACTGTCCTTCTTCCTGATTAGTATGACCATGTTACTATTTTTCATGCTATTTGCGCTCCTGCTCTGGCTCCTTTGAAATGTGTCTAATTTATATTTCACATTGGATTTCTCTAATTCTTTATTCTGGCTCGATTCCAGAACTGAAACCAAAACCCTCTTGGTGAAGTTTTCTTGCAGATCTGCCGCTTCAAAAGGGATAATTATGCACGGCACTGTAGAATAGTTTATGTCAGCTTTCACCAATCTGCTGTCCTACAGAAATTTTAGGATTTCACTTGGGATTTTAATCCACAGCCAATTAGAGCCCCAAACATCTGGATCCCATCAGTTTTGGGAAGTCTGTTTCACGCCATAAAAGGATTTGATTGGTTTTTAAATATAACACACTATCAATGTTTCTGCTACAGCAGACAACATATGTAGAATGAGATGCTTCAAGGGAATTGATCTCAATCATTATTTAGGCCTTACATTTAGGCCTTACACACCTGTGGGATTGTTCCGACACATAGTTTTCTTTATACTTTCCAGCTTTTTCAGATGTTGCTGATAGAACAAGGGAATAAACACAGACTCACAGTTGAAAAGGCAAGTATAAATATTCCATAGAAAAAGCATTGTTACCTCACTCTTGAGCTACAAGCATGCAAAAATGCTCATAAATCAGCAATTGCCTTGACAACAGCTTCATTGGTAACAATGATTTGACAAATGATGATGATGATGATGATGATGATTCAAATCCTTTTGGAAGAGATCATTTGCTATTTGTGGGAAAGATCAAAAGTGGACATGCCCACAGCCCACAGCCCACAGCTTCATTTTGTGTAGTTTTAATTTCAAAAGGTATATGAAAGTGATGCATTTTAGATCCTGGTGAATGTGGCCTTCCCAGTAGTGTCTGCAGAGGGGATCAAAAAGTCAAGGTGGCAATTATGACAGCACAGCAAAGCCGTGCCCCCTTTGTGTGTGTGTATGTGTGTGTGTGTGTAGCTTTGGCTAATTATGAGTGAAGCTTTAAATGCATGGTTGCCATCTTGACTTGTTGACCCTTCTTACAGTTGCCTCTGATCCCTCAGCAGTGGCTGGAAAAATGAACGATTGAAAGAGAAGGGGGTGTTAGCAAAAAGAAGAAAAAAAAAGAGTGAGGGGAGGCAAGAGGAGAAAAAGAAAACAATGATTTCTCTTCCTTTTTAGCTCTAGCCTATCTGCACATCTATCTGCTTTGGATTTTTCCATCACAAAGTAACAATCTGTTGAAGTAACAGATGGAAACTTACCAAGGAGAGATCTAACCTAGAACTAAGAAGAAATTTCCTGATAGCGAGAACAATTAATCCACGGAACAGGTTGCTTCCAGAACTTGTGGGTATTTGGAGGTTTTCAAGAAGAGGTTGGATAAATATTTGTCTGAAATGGTATAGGCTTAATTAGAGATTGGACTAGAAGACCTCCAATATCTCTTCCAACTCTGTTATTCTGTAAAATGACTTCGCTGTCATGCTCCCATTAAGAGAGTGCAACCATCCACAGGGGAAAAAAAAAACCCTTTTCCTACACCACGGCCATGCAGAAAAACCATTGGATGGAAACTAATCAAGGAGAGAAACAACTAGAACTAAGGAGAAATTTCCTAATGGTAAGGACAATCAACCAGTGGAATGCTGGTTGTGGGTGTCCCATCAATGGAGGCTTTCAAGGAGAAACTGGATAGCCACTTGTCTGAAGTGGTATGGACTCTTCTGCTTATTCAGGGAGTTGGACTAGATGACCTCCAAGGCCCCCCTTTGACTCTGTTATTCTATGTTCTAAGAATTAATCTATTTTTGATTTCTTATTATTCTTCATTCAGTTCTTTCAAAGAGGAGTTTTTTGGAGAAGTTCTTCTTGGATAGAATGTGGTCTTCTGGAACTTACTTCAAAGTAGATAATGGATTTGGGTGCAACCTTGTCTTTGATTGCATTTTCAGCAATTTCATACATTTTAATTAAATTCTAAGGGAACCCATCATGGGAACATAGTTGGGCACTATGGTGAAAACCTAGTTTAATGGAGTATTTAGGAAAGGAACTACTCTAGGCAGCTGTTAGGAATCAACAGAGACTTGAAGGCATGCTTGCATGCATGCATGCATAAATAGGAAAGAGCTTCTATTATTCCAAACATAGATTAAAATGTAAATTAGTAAGTGTTTTATGTTATGTACAATAAAGGTGTTATGTAATTGATAAAAATTGATGCAAATTATGTAACTTGCACCATTTCTACAAAAATAGTATTAGGTGGATGATATAAGTTGCCAAGACTGGCATAAAATTAATGTAAAATAATGTAAAATAAATAATGTAAATTAATGTAAAATGAATACGATATTAATATAAACCAAGTTTATCTGAAAAATACTTCCAAAGATAATACAAAAGAAAAAGAAATTGTCCGGACGAATATAGAAGCTCTTTTCATTAGAGAAAGAAAACCTTCGATAAATTGAAAAGTCAATGTTATAATAACATTCCTTGGATTTTTCACTGTTGTCTAACTGCCATTCCATCTTTGATAATAGAACAAGCTTTTCAATAAGCTAGACTCATAAAATAATTGCTATACCAACGACACACTAAAGTGAAAATGACACTAAAGCAGAGCAGCATACTGATTATGTATTGCTGAGTGATAGCACAATTGTTCTGTCAACTTCTTTAGCAGACGTACAAGACCTCACTACTATAGCATGCAGCTCTTGATTGCTTAAAGCATATTTGTGTAAAATAAGTCTGAACGACAACTTTTAGAAAAAGCATTTCTTCTCAAGTTCTAGAGGTGACACTTCGTTTCTAAGTATTGCTTGTTGTTTACGAATGGACACTCTGAAGTGATATCCAAATTGGATATCGCTTCTGGATTTTGTGCTTGTGATGAGAAAAAAAAATGAAACTTTGGTTTTGTCGGTTAGATTTGTCATTATAGAAATGGATAGTTATATGCTAACGTGTAAAAGCAAAAAGTTGAGGCTGTAGTGTTTTTATCTTGTACAGGGCTAAAAAGCTTCGGAAATCAACACCTTTTTTTTCTTTTTTCCTTTGTACCTTACATTTTCTTTTCCTCTCTCTTTCTCCTTCCCCTAATTTCCCACTTCTACTTTTCTTATTTCTGTATTTTATATATAGATAAAAGAACAATAAAAAAAGGAACAGACTATTTCTCTCCAAGTGAAGTTGGACTACAACTCCCAGGGTTGTCGATCATGTTTTATCTGGGACTAATGGAAAAGCCATGATTTCTCCCAACGTCAGTCAGGATGATCAATAATAACAATTACTGAGATGGGAAACAGAAGCTTTTCTTTTCAGTTCAAAGGAAGGCTAAGTTAATGACTGAATGTTACAAGGATGAACACTGAAATTAAAGATACAATTACTAATAAAATAATGTCATTTCTAGATCCACCAACTAACATGATATGAAGGGTAAAGCAACAAAAATGAAAGAAAACTGGATGTCCATGGAGATGGAACTGTTTAGGAAAACGCATGCATGCAAGGGCTTCCCACCAACATTGCCTGTTTGAGCAATTCTGATCTTACTACTCCAGTCTGCATCTCGATTGCTTAAAGCATATTTGTGCCCAAGCGAACAAAATAAGGGGGAATGACAACTCCTCCACAGTTGCTAAAATATAAAAATTAACTTGATATCTATGAATAATTTTGCAAATTTGCTGTATCTGCCTTTGAGAGAAGCAATTTCTTTCAGAGCCATAAGGAAAATGAAAATCTATTCAGAATCTACCCTGTTAGGTTCAGCCAGCCCAAGCAGCTTGATAAATGCATGTTATCTCATGTGATACTTTTTTTTATTCTTGCCACAATATTTGTTCCTGGCAACTGAAGTACAATTGCACGAATCTTGACAATTTATTCATCTATGAAATTTATATGGCTGCTCATCTTAAGCAAATACCTCTGGGTGACTCACAGTGCCAAAGGGTAAAAATAGCCTACATTCAAATCCAAACAAACACAATCAATACAAAACCCAAAAGCTTGAGACATCGCATACCTTTTCCCTACTCACAGATTCATCTATATCAAGCTGTGCTAACAATGCAGCCCTAACACCTGTGGGGAAAAAAATCAGTTTTCTTAATCTTCCAGAAAACTGACAAGGTGGAGCTGTCTACAGAGAACAGGTGTTGTGAGAGAGAAGGTATGTCTCCTGGGTCCTGCCAGATAGCAGCATGTCACTGAGGGGAACTGGAGCAATCCCATTAAAACTCAAGTTGAGGGACTAGTCTACACCTGCTTTACCTTATTCAAAATTACTGTGATAGGTGATGATGACCATGGTAGATTGCAGTTAGGAATATAAACAAAATAGAGAGCATGAATTAATAATCAAAATGAGAGAAAAAAAATATGCTATTAAATGCAAATAAAGTGTGATATATGCATCCTGAATGTATCTCAGTACACTACGTAAATTTTAAAATTAGCATGATGCAGGAGACAGTATACTGGCTTTTTGGATTAGAAGCCTAGATTGCACAGTATAGCGATCTAGGAGAAGACTGTGATAACATTGGTTTGGGTAACATTTCTGATATACTTTAGCAGAGATGCAGGAGACAAACAGCTTGCAGGGACTTTATGGATTAGAAATCTAGATTGCACAGTATAGCAAACAAGGAGAAGACTATAATAGAATTGGTTTGGGTAACATTTCTGATACACTAGGGATGTCAAACTCAAGGGCCAGGGGCCAGATCTCATCCACAGGGTGCTTAGATCTGGCCCACAGAACTGCCCTGGAAACAGCAAAAGACTGGCCTGCGGTGCCTCTGCCAGCAAAAATGGAGCTCAGGAGTCAGGAGGGCTGCAGGCAGTACTCCCCAGCTCCATTCTCACTGGCAGAGAGTTGCAGGAGGCTGTTGCAGCTGAAAACAGAGCTCGGGAGCCTGTTTTTGCTGGCAGAGGGCTCAGGCCACCACAGGTGCCCCCAACCCAAGTGACATTGAGCTGGCCAGCCCCCCCCTGCCCCCCAAGGTCAGACACAACCCTGATGCTGCCCTCAGTGAAATTGAGTTTGACACCCCTGTGATATACTGACCAAAGATGAGTTTTTTGAATGAATTGGATCTAGGGTAGAGATAAAGGGAAAAGGTACACAGAAGTGTTTAGCTTATTTAGAGACTTCAGAAGAATGAGAACTGCTAGATATTTATTTAGGAAAAAAAAAGTTTAATTCAGATATACAGTGGCACCTTGATACTTAATTGTTCTGAAATGCATCAAATTTGATATTCAACACATTTTGATGTGAAAACTTTATCCCGATAATCATTGTTTGGTACTTAATGCACAAGCTAATGCACAAGCTTGATCGGGGAAATGAGGTGGGGTATAAATAGAATAAAAATAAATAAATAAAATAAATAAAGCTAGAACTTGTTGGCATCGGCTGCCTTGCAGCTCACTACATTATTTCTTATGGGAAAAAATTGTTTGGTACTCACTGTTTCTGGTACTCATCTCACCTCCTGGAACCAATTAACGAGGAGTACCAAAGTACTACTATGGCTGAAAAATGAATCTATTCACCTATGCATATTGCTAGGCAATGAATAAAAATCTAAATGCATGACTGATTTGACTTTATTATAAAAGACTGAAACAATTAATGAAGGAGCCAAAGGTTGATGAGAGGTTTGGAATGAAGGACAATTTGTGGGTGACATCAATTACTGGGAGGTGGTAAAAGAAACAAGAGTGACTCACTATAGAAAGAAATAGTCTATTCCTTAATCAGAAGACAGATTACTCCTCAGTGGAATGGAATAGAACTTACATGTAAGAAAAGACAATTAGACTACTACTGGGAACCGAGTCAAAATAAAAAAGTGTATTGAGTTAAAATACTGAGAAGTATGTAAAAGGATGCCTAATGGAATGACTACATGAAAGAAATTGATTAAAACAGTGCACATAACAGAACAATTGATGCAGAAATGAGAGTGTCTGCAGTATGAAAAAGATACAGTACGCAGCAAAGTACATAGTCAAAGAGCAAGAAATAGTTAATCTAAGACGCGGCAGAGAAAATTAAGAATTTCAGTGGAAATAAAAATAATTTTTGGAAGTGGTTAAGAGAGCTAAATAAGGAGCTTGCAGCAGAGAGAAGAAAATTTAAAATAAACACAATACGACGATTTGGAATTAAACTGAAATGAAGAATACTAGAAGGAACATTTTAGAAAATTGTATGGCACTGATAGTGATGTGATGAAGGGTTGCAACTGAGGGAATGTTATAATATTAGTAACCAAAATGATGAAAGTCGTGAATGCTGTGAGAATATTGAAAAATAATACAGCTGTAGGTGTAGAAGATGGTGAAAGAGAAGAAATGCTGACATAGAAATGATTTGTCTATGAAGCGTCTCTGTTACTTGTTTAACATGTGCGGAGTTATCTGTGGAGTCCATGGAGCTCTCTGAGCTTGATTGTTTGCTTGCAGACCTTTAACTACCCGAGAAGGTAACATCATCAGTGCAAGTGAGTGTGGTATTTGCTGTCTGTTTATACACAGTAGCGTGCAAAAGTTTCCTTCCACCCATAAATTGAAAGCTTTATACCACTTCATTTTTCTTTTCATATCTTTCCCACCCTCCTTTCATTCTTGACAAGTTGTCTGAAATGTGTATTATAATTTCTGTTATATTTTAAAAAGCCATCTTCTTCAAAAGTTGAGTTCTGCTTCTTGTGGTTTTATGGACATACCTGTGTAATTTCCTTGGAAATGGTACAAAAAAAAAGAATTTGCAAGTGCCATCTTCTAGCATTATTTTTTTCAAATGACCCCAATTTAATTTGTCACCTTCCAGGAGATCTTCTATTGTAATATTAACCGGATTTGTCTCTGCTATCACTTCACATGTTCTATTTTATTCTATAATGTAACCCTCTTTCTGGATCCTGTTGCTGTTATTTTCTTCTGGATACAATACAATAAAAGAGTTGGAAGGAACCTTGGAGGGTTAGTACCTTATATCAGCACTCAGACAGCAAATGCAGAACTCCAAAAGTTAATTTTCTAGGAAGCTTCATGTACATAAAATGTGGTTCGGCTATCACAACCCTTTGGGAAAGACAGTAACCTGCTCATGGACAGTAACCTGGTCATGTGATTGGATGGGCGTGGCCATGTTGTGGGCATGGCCAGGCACCAAAATAACCCAGATAACATAAGGTCTCCTGCTGGAGAAGGGGGTTGGGCTAGATGACCCTCTGAGGTCCCTTCCAGCCCTTGGGGTGCTGTGCTGTTTCCAAGCTGCATTCCTAGCTGCCTCTGAAGCTTCATCTAGTGCCAGCAGGTTTTTGGTCTTTCTTTCCTCTCCTTTTTCTGTTCCTCCTTCCCTCCCTCCCTCTATTTATCTGTCCATCCATCCATCCATATCTCATTCGCTTTCCCTTCCAGGGGGTTGGACTAGATGAGCCGCTAAGATCCCTTCCAGTTCTGGGCTGCTGTGCTGTATCCAAGCTGCATTCAGAGCTGCCTCTGAAACTGCATCTAATGCCAGCAGGTTTTTGGTCCTTCCTTGCTCCCTCTTCTCTTTCTTTCTTTCTTTCTTTCTTTCTTTCTTTCTTTCTTTCTTTCTTTCTTTCTTTCTATAATTTTGAAGGCTATAAAAATGTTTAATCTCAAAATATCAGAAAACTTATGTGAAGACATAAGCAGTTTTTTTATTATGATGATCTGCCTGTAAAGTGTAATCTTCTGAATGATGCATCTATATTTGGTACTCATATGATATATCTGCCTCCAGTACCTTTGCATATTAACAGAAAAGATCATAGCCTCTGATCTCTATAATTCTTCCTTTATGCTAAAGGAATGTTGGGAAAAGTTTTTTTTTTCTTGAATTCTTGGTCCCTAAACCACTGCCTGCTTTGCCTTGCATTGGGATGCAAATTGATCCAATTCTGCTTGTGCTTGTTTTCTTTGGCTCCAGATGCAAAGTGGATTTCTGGATTTCATTCAGAAATGCTCTGGGGAGCCACTGTTTTTTCATGTCAATTATCCTAGATGTAAGCTAAAATCATCACAGTGGCTAGTCAAGCATAAATTGAGTCTCTCCAATTCCTCTTTCCTCTTAAGACTGTGACCTTTGCAGATTTCCAATGCCAACAATAGCTACTATTTTCCTTACTAGGTTTCTCCCTCTGTTCCTTCCCTGTTTGCTTCCTTGTCCAGTAAAAACCTGGAGAACTCGAAACCTGAACACAATTTTTTGTTGGCCACATTCTCACCTGCTATACTCTTGGATGCTAAAAGGTAACTATCAAACTTTCAGTTCATCTCAGGCATTTGCTTACTTCAACCTTGCGGATAGTACTGCCTCCAAAGTAGAGAAATAAAAATATGTGCTTGCATTGTGAAGCAGAAGCCCTCAAGGCATTTGTTTTGAGCAGATCGATAAATAAATACCTACAAAACAAACTGAACCTGCACAATATTCTCCCTGGGACCTTATTCGAATCATTTTTGGACCCTCCTTTATTGAAGATAGTCTTCACTCTGAAGGATTACTCTGTCCAAATCTACTTGGAAAAATATTCTAAGTCTTCAGAAGAGTCAACAGGAAGGCCCAATTAGTGTTTGGATCTTGGACAGCAGATCAAGCAGGCACACAGGTCAACATCTTCCCACTGCACTGAGAAGTATAACATAGTTATGCTTTGTATGTTTAAGTGATCGTTATTTTAAAATATACAATTTTCTATGTTAGGCTATGCACATCTCTGTTCCCTTTTTTCCTCTTCTTTGTGCTATAGTATATGACTTTCTAGTTCTCACTGTAGAGGTGGAAGGAATGCATTGGCTTCTGAGGTTTATTTTACTGAATCCAGAATGCCTTGGATATCTCACTTTTTTTTAAAAAAAAGCTCTGAATATAGGTGAAAGAGGATGAACTTTAACAGTGATCTTCATCAAGCAAAACCACTGAACCAGTTAAACTGGGGTTGTGATTCATTTCAGTTACAAGCAGAGGAGTCCAGGATCACAAATCCATCTGCAGGTAGGTAATGTTTGAAAGATTGAGGGTTGGTGTGATTGGCCAAAGAAAAGTGATGCAAATGAAATGGAGCTGTATCTGTGGTAACAAGGATAAATAACAAAGGCAGCTTCTAGCAGGAGATGCATCCCTCAAATTGATTGCTACACATCTACACAATGGCTTGAAAGCATCTCTACCTAAAGCTGCAGTCTGCCACCAGCCTAAGCTCTGCCCCAGAAAAAAACCTGCAGTCATATTCCTGGTGCTGGCACAGCATGTGTGAATTAGAGCTCAGAGAGAATCCCCTGCTCTGGAAAAGACAGTGGTACATTCCTCCGATTATGAACCTCCACTAAATTGGTTGCTGTGCATTTAATTCTAGTCCCATCTTTCAGAGCTTTCAGGTCCTGTGCATCATCTTTCCAATTAGCTCAGGTTTTCAGAGACAGGTGCCTCTCCGTTTCCATATAATTAGAGCCACAAGACACAACAGCTCATTCAGCTATTTGTCTCATTTGACAAGCGGGAAGACTGCCCAGGAGTACAAGCAAGTGCTGAGCTGCAGAGGATGGATGGCGTCGGTGGCAACAGGACTATGTCTTACAGTCGATGGAGTTACGACAGGTACTGTGCATCACAATCTTTGTGTTCCCTCCCACCTCCTTCTTCCACCACCGGGGAAAGATGCACATTCAAGGTTTGACATTGATTGTTGGTCATTCCTTAGCAAAGGCTCAAGTCTTCTGCAGCTGTCCTACTGAAGCAGTTCTGGGTTTAGAAATGGAAGGTTAGCACTTTTCCTTCCTTCCTTCCTTCCTTCCTTCCTTCCTTCCTTCCTTCCTTCCTTCCTTCCTTCCTTCCTTCCTTCC
>JANHGC010001693.1:141236-154704 GCA_027560395.1 Boaedon fuliginosus
AGGAAGGAAGGAAGGAAGGAAGGAAGGAAGGAAGGAAGGAAGGAAGGAAGGAAGGAAGGAAGGAAGGAAGGAAGGTCGGAAGGTCTTTGGCCTCCAGCAGATGGGAAGGCTCCTCTGGAGGGCAAGGGTTTGGTGCACTCCCTGGTCTTGCCTTCCTCCACTGAGACAATGGATCCCCCCCATCCCCGCCTGGGTCACCACAGGTGTCCCACCCCGACACAAATGATTTCGAGCTGGCCACACCCATCCTGGCCATGCCCACCCAGCCCCCTGAGGTCAAACACAACCCTGATGCAGCCTTTCAATGAAATCAAGTTTGACACCCCTGGACTAGAGCTTTGTAGCTATGATAAGATTTATATCTGAATAACACAGACATAAAAAAATAAAATAATCAATTTATTTGATGGCAAAAAAAAAATGCTTCAGGGCGTTTTAGCATGGTAGAGTGGAAGAGTTGTCTAATGCAACCACTTGTTGGGTATAACTTTAGTTGTCTGTATAATGTTTCAGAATTACTTTCAATTCTAGAGTAACAGTTTTTGTGAGGAGATTGTGTTAGCTCTTACAAATTTTCATCTTATATTATGCAGATGTATATATAAATTGCCAGACACTAAATAAATCATAAATAAATATAAAATATATGTAAATAAGCATTATAACACAAGAGCACCAGAGATCTTCATTAATTGCCTTACAAAGAAATGGAATTTTTCTAACCATCTTACTATACAGAAATAAGATATCTACACAGAAAACAGTATTTTTAGTTCAGTTAAGTGTTGTGGATGCCTTACCAGCTTTAAATTCTGGACATCTTGTCAGTATTCTCAAATACCAATTTTTCAAAATGGTGTTATTGTATTTTTCCCAGTTCAACCCTCAGATGCTGCTGCCTTATAAAGAATTATGTTTGTAGTTTTATTTTGGTACAAAATTATATTTTACTAGCTAAAATAAAAGGTTATCATATTTTATGCTGCCTTCACTGATAATCTCAGAAGTAAAAAAAATGGAAAAGTAAACAAACTCTTGAATTGTTCTTTGACTGAAGTTGTTGCACATTTTAAAAAGGGACAAAGGTTTTATTAAATGGTTGGGGCTCCCACCAACTTTTTTTTTTACCCATTGCAGGTTCCCTGGCCTTCAATAATGTTCTAAAAATCATGTGCAGGTAATCCTCGAATTACAACAGTTCATTTAGTGTCTGTTCAAAGTTACAACAGCACTGAAAAAAGTGACCTATGACAGCTTTTCACACTTACAACCTTTACAGCATCTCCATGATCAAGTGATCAAAATTCAGGTGCTTGGCAACTAGTTCATATTTATGACCATTGTTGTGTTCCAAGGTCACATGATCCTCTTTTGCAACCTTCTGACAAGCTAAATCAATGGGGAAGCCCAATTCACTTAACAACCATGTTACTAACTTATCAACTGCAGTGATGACTTAACAACTGTGTCAAGAAAGGTCGTAAAATGGGACAAATAAACTTAACAAATGTTTCACTTAACAACAGAAATTCTGGGCTCTATTGTGGTCATAAGTTGAGGAATACTTGTATATTAAGTTAATGTTTCCCAGTATTTGCTTGACAGATAATGAGAGAAGTGACCTTACGGAGACTGTCAAGGTAATCATTACATGAGAATAAATGTCCAATAAATAATTTTCTAATCCCTTAGATCTTGATGTTCCCTTTGCCACAATAGCCAAGCATGGGTTCTTTCTATAACAACTTCCTCTTTGACCAAGATTAACAGTATCTTGGGGATTTGACAGAAAAACTTTTGACTTGAGTTGTATCCTACTGGATCTATACACCAACAAAATGGATTTGTCCTCATTCTTCTCCAGCTTTTCTGTGATCTCTCCCAATCTGCCTGGGGAGAAGGGAGGAAGTTTGATGATTTGAGATGCCATAGTAAACTTTGTACAAGTGGATTATAATAATATTTTGTTAACAGAGAGTTTTGAAACTTTAATTTTGCTTTGTTTTATTATCTCTTTTATTCATTAAAAATGAAACTCAAATCAACTGAACATTTAAAAACGTATCACAAATATAATTGATTGGCGCTGGTAGTTGCTGCCATTATTATTATTATTGTTGTTGTTGTTGTCATTATTATTATTCCTGTTAACTACTTTGTCGCTAATCTAATATATAGAAGAAGACAGGTCAATAATTTGCAAATCGATTTAGTAGTTTAAAAAGGGCCTGTTTCTTAAGGGGTGGGAACTGGAGTACTGTATTAACTAGTATTCAAGTACAGGACTGATGCACCTTTTTTAATGTTTTGATTGTTTTCTGTTTTTTGTCCTTTTTTCTTTATTGACTTTTGAACTTATTCTGTTGTTTTGTATTTTTTATTTTAACCTCTTGAACAAAATGATTATTTTTTTTTTAAGAGTATGTTTGAAAGGACAGGGGGAAAAGAGGAAAAGACAGTGTGATGATGTGAATGGAACATTTTGGAATTTGATTTCTGAGAATCTTCTTGTTTCAAAAGGGTTAAAGCTCTCAGTTCTAAAAAGCAAAGAAACCTTGTCCTTCTTGACCCGGATGGCCAACGGCTCCTCAGAAATCTATTTTCTTTGCTCTGGTGTATTTTTAAAGCATACCCAACAACACACATCAGCAGATGCTAAACTAGCATTTTCAGCAGTTATTTCAAATAACTGTTGAAAGATATTTCCCTCATGACCCATTTCCAAGGTAGCTCTTAAAGTGCTGAAGAAAGAACTCTGCATTGCTCTTCTTTAACTGCATTTGTTTAGTCGGATAAAATGTTGCTATAAAAAAAAACTATGCACCTTTTAGATTTAACGAAGAACCCTCATTCTACAGCAAGTAAACTCTTGCTGCTGTCAAGAACTCTAAACAGCTATTGCTATAGAAGACAAAAAACCCTTGCATTTTTAAAGATTTAAGTGATGAATTTAATTCCTCAGGTATAAGACTTATGCCCTCTAGAGGCACTTACATCACACATCATGTCAATAAAATGCTTCCTTTCTCTTTTTCTTTGCTTCCTAATAGCAATAGCACTTAGACTTATATACTGCTTCATAGTGCTCTAAGCCCTCTCTAAGCAGTTTACAGAATAACATATCAGCCCCAAACAATCTGAGTCCTCATTTTACCAACCTTGGAAGGATAGAAGGCTGAATCAACCTTGAGCTGACATCTTGCTTGTTGAATGAAGACACCCAACCCATTATTTTTCATAAATCTTTATCTTATAAATGTCATCCAGAAGAATCTGTATCTTCTGTCATGGACAGAAGGCTACATTCTGGAATTTCCTACTTTCACATAGTTTTTTAAGGAGGTCTAGATCTTCAAAACGGGGTTTAATATCACTGCTAAAAAGGTTCAATATTTGGGGATGTATCTGACCAAAAAATTGACCTATTTAAAAGTAACTAATTACAGATCTGGAAAATATAATGGTAAGGTTTTTTAAGATGGAAAAAGTTAAAACTATCTTTGTTAGGAGCAATTGCTGTCATTAAAATTAATATTCCATCAAAGCTTATTTCTCTGTTTTGAATGATTCCAAAAAGAATTGAAAACAAGGTATTAAATGATCCTAATTCCACATTCTAAGAAAGACTGTAGTTAAATGCCAACATAATATCAGATTTTTCTCTCTCTTTACCTCTTTCATTTTGTTTTTTGATCAATCTGCTTAAAGAGATTTTCATATCTTGGAATTTTTTAAGATTTTGACTTTGCCTAATCTAAGCATTGAGTTGGTCTAATCAAACTACTTCAAATTAGGTATTTCTATATTCATGCTTGTAAAAAAATAACTAGGCTTACTCACAACTCAAGTTAACATATAAACATTCATTTCTTTAAAAAAATGTTTAGCTGGTTTAATTTTTGACAGAAAAAAATTACATTACTATTTATTTTTCCAATATTAATGGGCCTCCCCGAACCACTTAAGATTCTGGGTGAAGAACAAAGCAAGAATAAAATGGAAATAATACTAAACAAATCAGCCAAACAACCTGCATGCATAACCATGAGGGACCTCAATCATTCAATCAGGACCAAAGGCCTGGTGGAATAATACCTGTATACTTTTATCTGCTTTGCAAAATGGAAGGAGAGAATGAGCTAACTGTATATCTGGAAAAAACATGTTCTGAAGTGTGTGGGCTCAGGGAGAGTGAAAAAAGGGCCTCCTGGAAGTTCAGGAAGTCTGGAAATGGGGCCGTTTCCAGCTTCCAGGGAGTCTTCGGAGCCCAGGGAGGCCGTTTTCATGGAGCCTGGGGAGATAAAAAAACTGGCCTCCCTGAAGTACCGGAAGTCTGAAAACGGGACTGTTTCTGGCTTCCAGAGGGCCTCCAGAGCACGTGGAGAACATTTCGCCATCCCAGAGACTCGAGGAAAGCCTCCAGAGCCCTAGGAGGGTGAAAATGCCCCCCACTGGTGCAGGAGTCAGACTAGGCCATGCCCACCATGGCCACACC
Source organism: Boaedon fuliginosus (assembly GCA_027560395.1). Taxonomy (NCBI): domain Eukaryota; kingdom Metazoa; phylum Chordata; class Lepidosauria; order Squamata; family Lamprophiidae; genus Boaedon; species Boaedon fuliginosus. Next base: position 145,732 of record JANHGC010001693.1, read on the forward strand.
CACCCAGTAATGGGGCAGAGAACCCGTTGCTAACATTTTTGCAGCCCACCCCTGGGAGCAACCCAATAGCCTTTTGACTTTTTGATTGAGGAATATTTGTGACTAACTATGCACTAAATGGGAATCATTAATGAAATTGAACAAATTCCCACTATCCCATGACCACCATTTGGAGAGAGCACCTATGACACATGCCATCGGTTTAAGAAACAACACCATTGGGGTGCGGTGGGGTGGGGGCTCTACCACATGTTTTTGTATTTTGTTGTTTTCATCCATATAACAACAATTTCCATTCCCCTCAAAACCTAGCAGAGGCTGGAAGTGTCATTCTACCTGACCTCTGAAAGCTCTTAGACACTCAAGAGTGTGTCTGCAGGAAGCAGAAGCTGGAACCTGGTGTTAATGGTAGATGTGGGAGATAGTCATTGGCCAGGGTTGGTGCTAAACTCCTTTACAGCTGAGCCTCTGAATTGAGTACAGTAGCTTCTTAGAGCTGTAGATTCAATCAGTGCATGCATAGCATCCATAGAGAGATGCTGAGAAAATTGTTGTGAGGTTAACTATATCTATAAAAGAGAAGTGTGGGTGGGTATGTTTGTTTGTTTGTTTGTTTGTGTGTATGTCTTCAATAGGCTCTTCCATGCCAGCACCAATCTGGCCCAAATTTGGCCAATGGATATCTTACCCTCTGGCGACAAACACTGTCACGGTCAGAAATGGGTTTTTGGGTTCCCCCCCCCAAATTTTGGGGCCAAAATACACCCCCCTCCTTTAATTGCCAAGCTCAGCTCCACTGAGGCCTGAAGCTCTCCAGCCAATAAGAGCAACGTATGCAAATCGGCCAAAGAATGCTCAGCAGTCCCCTCCCGTCCCCCAGGTATTTAAATGCCAACTGCGAATCCCTGCCATTGTGAAGTTACTTACCACAAAGTCCTCGGCGTACAAGCCCAATTAAGTCAAACATTTCTGTGGCTCTGGCAAACATTTGGTGAATTTTGAACCCCTTTGATGAACTTTTGTTGCCACAGTCGTTAAGCGAGTCAGTGCCAGTGTTACCTACAACAGAGCTTCTGTACAGGCAGTCCTCGACTTATGACCACCGTTGAGCCCAACATTTCTGTAGCTCTGGGAAACATTTCTTCGGTGAATTTTGAACCCTTTTGATGACCATTTCTCGCCACTGTCATTAAGCGAGTCAGTGCCATTGTTAAGTTAGGGACATAGTTGTGAAGTGAATATGGCTTCCTCCCTTGACTTCACTGGTCAGAAGGTCGCGAAAGTGGATCATGGGAGATGGCGCCCATCATAAATACATATTGGATCAATTTTGATTACATGGCCCTGCGGATGCTGCAACAGAGCTGCTGTACAGGGAGTCCTCCACTTACGACCACCGTTGAGCCCAACATTTCTATGGCTAAGCGAGAAGTTGTTAAGTTTTGCTCCTGTTTTACACACTCTGCCCACTCACTTCCATACCTAACATTCCACGTGAGAAGGAGGGAGAGGGGAAAATGATGATTAAGAACAGAAGGGGGAGGAAGCAAAAAGAGGAGGAGGGTGGGAGGGTGAGGGTGAAGAAGACAGTTAAAAGGGGGACAAGAAGCAGCAGGAGGAAAGAAGGGGAGGGTCAAGAAAATAATGGAGGAAGAGAAGGAGCAAAAAAGAAGAGGAAGAAAAAGGGTACAAGGGGGATGAACACCAATAAGAAGAAGAGGAGGAGTGGGCAGAAGGAGGAGGGGAAAGAACATGATGAAGAGGAGATGGACAAGAAGGAGGGAAGAAGAGGAGGAAGAAGAGGGGGAGGGAAGAGGGAAGAAGTGGAGCAAGAAGACCAGCTGGGCGAGGAGTGAAAACAACATGATCAATGGGAGGGGGAGGAGGCTACAGAGGAGAGGAGAAGGACGGAAAAGAACATTATGAATAGGAGAGGGATGAAGAATAGTAGGGGGATGAAGACAAAATGGGGAAACCACTAGGGGTTACTATTATTGCCAATCACATTTTCAAGCCACTTTCTACTCACCCACCACAATTATATTTCTTTTGAAAAAAACCTGAGCAAGGCCGGGTAAGCAGCTACTATGCAATAAAAAATATTTTAGACATGATAGATGGATATCAAGGCACCACTGAGAGGAAGGACTTGACTGATGAAACAAATCAACAACTGAGATTGTGGGAGGAAAATGGAGAAGAGAAGAAAAGATATAACTAAAAAATACAAGGGAGGCAAAGAGAACAGCTGGAGTGGAGGGATTGGTTGTATCAACAGCTAGGGAGCCAAGGATTCATGCAGAAGGTGGGACTAGCTAATCAACTGATACAGGAAAGGAAGCCGGACAAAATAAAGCAGAAAGTTCAACAACTGGACAGACAGATGACTATTGGAGAAAAGATTGAAAATGACACACACGCAGACAACCTGGAAATTTGGTAACTGGAGTTACTAAGAAGAAAAATACTAGAATTGAACAAAAAGGAAGCAGACGAAGTCAGAGGAGAAAAGGAGGGGCTTAGAAGAATAGCTAGAAGACTTGCTAGGATTACATTTTTGACAAAATGAAGAGAGGAAGGGTAGAAATGGTCAGCTGGAGGTTTTAATTAGTTCGGAAGTAAACAAAGCCTAAATGCTTTTTTTTTTCTTAGGTAGGGGGAATAATTAAAGTATAGAATAAAGGGAAATGATAGAAGGAAAGGGTGGAACTTTTAGACGTTTGGTAAAGGTGATAAGGAAAAATTAGTATTATTAGTGTTGTTGGAAGTAAAAGATTGTTATGAATGATATTGAGAATTAAATGTGTTTAAATATAATAATGAGTAAATGAAGGGAACACAAAAGATAGAAAAGAAACTAGAAATTTGATGAATAGGGTAAATTTTGGTTTATAGAGACCTGAATAAAATAAAATAAAGAGATCAATTAAATTGTGATAGTAACAGGAATGGGGATGATTAATTGTTAAAATATAAACGAACAAAGGTCAAAATATTGTTTATATGAATATATGAACTAATATGAATAATGAAATAGAATTGAATGTAAGATAAAATGAAAAATGAAATGCATTGATTGATAAAAAGGATAAAGATATAATATTGCTAGTATGAATATAAAGGACTAAATGACATTTAGAACCAATTTGATATAGATGATTGAAATTTTTTTTTAGTTAGGGAAGCTTAAGTAATTTAAAATGGTTTTTTTTCTTTCTACCATCCTTGTCTATTTTCTCTCCTGCCTTTTTTCTTATTTTCAATATTTAAAGTTAAGCTAGATTGATAAAGAAAGTAAATTGGATTACTATAATTGATATTATTTAATTGTTTAATAGCAATATTATCTAAGTAGATTTAATAATGAAATTTTAAGATTGTTAAAGAGAAATGGAAAATTGACTATATATATTTAGATAAGATTATAGGGATAAATTAAATGGAAGTAATGTGTTAGAAAATTTGGATATTATTTAGATGGATTAGTACATGATACCTAAAACAACTCTGTTCACGTATAAGATGAAGACTGCCTCCTCCCACCATATGCCTCCCAGCGCCCTGTTAGATCCCGCAGAGTTGGCCTCCTTCGGGCCTCCTTCAGGCCTGCTTTGGGCCTCTTTCAAGTCCTGTCAGCCAAACAATTCCATCTGGCAGGCCCACAAGGGAAGGCCTTCTCTGTGGTGGCACCGACTCTCTGGAACAGTGGTTCTCAAAGTGGGCAGTACCACCCCCTAGTGGGCATTGGAGCAGCCTAAGTGGGCATTGGAAGCTCCACATGGAAATAGGGGGCGCCAGGAACCAATTGGTGGATGGCAGAGGATTCAGCCGGCTCCCATGCTGAGCCTGCGCAATGAGCCAAGGGAGAGGAGGGGATTCTCACTGAGAGCTTCCCGTGCAGTTGTTAGCGATGCATGGGTCAGAGCAGTGCCCTAGGCAATGGGGTGGAGCATTTCAGTGGCAAAGCTTGGGCAGCTCGCCCCACTGCCCTGGGGGTGGGGCTTGGCAGGGGGGCATTAAGCATTCAATTTTTTCTAAAAGGGAGCAGTGAACCAATAAAGTTTGAGAAACACTGCTCTGGAATCAGCTTCCCTCAGGGATCCAGACTGCCCCTAACCTGTTGGCCTTCTGCCAGGCCATTAAGACCTGGCTGTGCCAGCGGGCCTGGGACCACTGACTCCCCCCACTATGGTTGTATGAATATGTTTGGCTGATTGTATATTATATGTTTTAATGTTTTAAATATTAACTTATTGTTAGATTGTATTGCTTTTATTTTTGTGATTTTATTGTAATTTTACTGGTTGTAAGCATCCCTGAGTCCAAAGGGAGTTGGGCGGCATATAAATCAAACAAATGAACAAACAAACAAATAAATAAATGTAAGGAAAAAACCAATTAAAATGTATTTAAAAAAAAGAAATAGAAGTTTAATTAGAAGGACATAATTTGAGATTTGGGTGACATTAACAGATTCACAGAGTTGGAAGGGACATTGTAGGCATGGATATCCATGTTATGATAAAGGTAGGGTTAATGAAAATTTCAAAAATCATTATGTTGGGTAGGCAGTTCTTAGAATATGTAATAAATATAAATCTAGATTGTGCTCAAAAATACCTGTGTAGCTTTCAGCTCAAGAAGCATTTCATAGATAAGAAATGATAAACAAACATAAATGGTTAATTTATGGTGAGGTATTAAATTTTTAAGGTGATTGTAAAATAAAATTAAGAAAAAATTTGACAACAGGAGGAAATACTCATTAATGGTTTTCTTATGTATAATTATCAGAAAGGTTTATGGTAGATAAAGGATTTTATGATTTGAACAAGGTAAAACTGAGTTTGAAATACAACTATGTATAAATGATGAACAGATGTTGAGACTCTAGAAAAAGTGCAGAAAAGAGCATCAAAGATGATTAGGGACTGGAGACTTAAACATATAAAGAACAGTTGCTGGGACTGGGTATGTCTAGTTTGATGAAAAGAAGGATTAGGGATGACATGATAACAGTGTTCCAATACCTCAGGGGCTGCCACAAAGAAGACGGAGTCAAGCTATTCTCCAAAGCACCTGAGGACAGAACAAGAAGCCATGGGTGGAAACTAACCAAGGAGAGGAGCAACTTAGAACTAAGGAGACATTTCCTGACAGTTCCTGACCATTAATCAGTGGAACAACTTATCTCCAGAAGCTGTGAATGCTGCAACACTGGAACTTTTTAAGAAGAGATTGGACATTTATCTGAAATAGTAGGGCTTCCTGACTGTGCAGGGGGCTGGACTAGAAGACCTCCAAGGTCCCTTCACACTCTGTTATTCTTGATACCTTTTGCAACAATCATTCACTTGCATGTAGTTTTAACTTATCCAGAATTAATTTCACCTCCAAGTATCTATTTTCATACTTCTCATCACCCCGGACTATTTCTATGGCACCAAGCAACTTCAATTTCATGTTCACGAAGTTCACTTTCCATACATTCCATTGTATGGAATTGTTTACTAGTATTTTTTCTACATCACTCATACTTTTCTTGCTACAGTTCTTTCATTTTTTCTGTATCTATTTTTCCCAACTTTTATTTATATGTATTATGTTTAGAGTCACACTCTGGGTAGCTTACACGATTAGAAACACACAAACCCACCAAAAATTACACTCTGTTGCCCAAAGCTGAGTCAACAATGGATTTAAAGTTTAGGAACCCAACACTGTAGTAAACTAAGGGCCACTTGCAAGTGGGTTATGTGGAAGTTAATTGAGCAAATGTGATAAAAAATAACACAATTAGTTGAGATATTGCATGAGTAAGAAATGCTGTGATTTCATCAATAATGTTTTTCCCTTTTATAAAGTTACAGTCCCTAGTTCTTATTTCTCTTGAAATAAGGTTGTGATTTTAATAGGCAACCACATACCAGATCAATTTCTAAAAACCCAGATAGTCATTGGCGCTTTTGTCCACCGACTCTTTCATTGAAGACATGGCTTTCCCCAAAAAAATCTTGGATAGTACCATAGTAGATGTGTACTTTATAGAGGTATTTGTGGGGTCTTAGTGAATTCTTCTAATGTATAAGCATTTCAGAAGGTGCATCTGAGAAAACTACAAAAGAAGGTTCACAGGTAGTCACTACATTCCGGAACGCTTTGTAAGCTAATGACTGAAATGAAATCACTCATCAAATTTTCCAGGAAGATCAAGGGACATATTTTCACCACTGAATGAATACGTCTTCTCCTTTTGTTGAACACTTGAATTTTTTTCAAGCTTTTATTGAAAGTAAATATTTTAAAACTTCCACAGCACTCAAGATTTCCATACAAAAACTAGTCTATTTACATATATTGCTTCACACATTTCAGAAGTCTTTGTACAACAGTAAAGGAGGCTTAAAGCATTTCGCAATCGTTGCAGCCTTCAATCCAAACTCACATGCAGTCTACCACGTTGCTGGAACCTTGACCCATGTCACGAATTTGACTGCTTAGGCAAGCGCACACCGCAACTCCTGCCCCAGCTCTGCAGTGAGACACGGAGCCCACCAGCTCCCACCTGAAAGGAAAAGGAAAGAAAAGCAAGTCATTTTGCTTTTTCCTAACCGTAATGTGAAAAAAGTTAGTTTGCAGGCTAAATGCATCTCACTCTCATGCGCCTATTCAATTTAAAATTACTTTTATTTTGGTGTCTATTTAAATACTTAAGTTGAAATTAAACACCTGAAGAAAAGTTTGCTGAAGACAGAACAGTAAAGATCATTTTAGACTGAGATTGGAAATCACACAAACTCTAAGCCATTTCAGCAAAATGAAATCGTGGTTCATAAATTATGACTTGGCTTGTCACGTAACAGAGATGCACCCAACAAACTATGATTAAATAAATTATGATTCATGACAACCTATGACTTCAATCACTGGATGGGATTCACCCTGCACTCATAAACTATGGTTTGAATCACAATGGCTGAATTAACATAGCAAACTAAGCCAAAATGAGAACCAAAAATCACATGACACAACACAATGAAGGAATCAAATGGTTTAAAAAAACCCGTAACTGAAAACAAAGAAGCAATTCAAACAGACAACACCAAAATTAGAACCTTTGTACATATTCTCCCCTAATATATAATCTCTTGAAAACAAATTTACTATGCAGCTTTTAAGATACAAATGTAATCCTGAAGAAAAGGCATAACGCCAATCCACACCTTAATGTTGCCTCTCTACCAAAGCAAGTGCTTGCTTTAAAAATCAATACCTCAAGTTATTCCACACTCAAGAAGATTTGATCTTCTCAAGATTGATTCAAGGCACAAAATGTAGAGATTTGTATCGAGTCAAAAAACCTGCTTGATGAGTAGTGTAAAAACATGAAACTGATTATAACATGAAACCGATTAAAACTGATTACACCAAAGTCTTCCTACTTTTAATCAGCCAATTAAGAAATGAACAAACCAAAAGAGCTGTGAAAAAAAAATCACCCAGGGAGACCTTACAGAATGTGAGGCGTACTGAGTACCTTCCTTACAAATTGTTGAAGTAACTGCATTGTTTCCAATATAGAGCAAACTTGGCATGTGGTCTTCCACATGGTGAAGCATTGTTTTCCAAATGCTCTGAGTACAAAGAGGGCTTCAAATTACCTGTTTGCTACTGGATCAAAGGTTTCCACTGTGTTCAGGTAAGCATTCCCATTATGTCCTCCAACAGCAAAAATTTTGCCCATTAATGTTGCTATGCCAACTCCGCCCCGAGGAGTTGTTAGTTCTGCTACATACTCCCACTTATTAGTGCGAGGGTCCAATCTCTCAACCGAGCTAAGTGGAGAATTGTCGTCAAAACCACCTGCACAAGAACATATAGACAAGGATATGTACATTAACTCTGTAATTAATGGTTTCACAGCCCAACAATATAGGAAGCAGGCCACACGGCAAGCTTGGCCTTGACCATCGTGCCTCCTTCTCCTTTTTTCTCCCCCCTCGTGTATGACTGAGTGAACGGATGAGTTTTGTGTTTTTATTGTATAGGAATTGTATTTTATTGTATGTTTTGCCGCCTCGAGGTCCCCCGAAAGGGGTGAAGAGAGGTGGGATATAAATCTAATAAATAATAATATTCTGTTATTCAAACAGTAATAATATTCTGTTATTCAAACATCACATCAATGCAACAGATCTGCTAAGAGAATTCTTCACACAAGCAATGATAGGTTTATTGTAAAAGATGGGTCGCCCATCACAACTATTTCCACCCCAAGAAAAGCTATTACTTTACCCTACCATCAGCAGGTATAATAATGTTACACACACGTGGTAGAAACCCATGTAAGCAGAGAGATGGGGAACTGAGTAGCAAGTAACTAGTTTACCAGCTAGCAAAAACTAACCCTCTAAAGATGAAGTAATCTGAAGATTCTCCTCCTCACTCTCTTGAGCATTCAGGGATTGGGTTTGAAAACCAAAACAGAGTAGCCTAACTGGCCAAACTAAGTCCTCAGAGTAACTCAACACACCATGTCCAATCTACTTATCTAGCCACCATACCTGCTCCTTAGTTCAGACATTCATACTTCATAGAATAACAGAGTTGGAAAGGATGTTTGAGGCTTTCTAGTCCAACCCCTTACTCAACAGGAGACCCTATACCATTTCAGACAAGTAGTTTTATTTTATTTTATTCAAATTTGTAGGCCACCCAATCCCATAGGACTCAGGGCAGCTCACAACAGTAATAAAACATAAAACATTGATATAAAATATTTAAGACATTAAAATCCCCTTAAAATTACTGACGTCCAGTGGTCATGCTAATCCGGCCCGCCAGAAGAGGCAGGTCTTCAACACTCAGCGGAAGCGTCTTAAGTCTGGGGTACTCCGGAGCTCTGGAGGTAGATCATTCCAGAGGGCTGGGGCTGCTGCAGCAAAGGCCCTCCTCCGTGGAGTCACCAAGCGA
>JANHGC010001693.1:166899-177507 GCA_027560395.1 Boaedon fuliginosus
AGAGAGGCGGGATATAAATCAAATAAATAAATAAATAAATAAATAAATAAATAAATAAATAAATAAATAAATAAATTAGGCATAGAGAAATTCTGTGTGTGGGGGGAAGGGATGTCTCCTAGAACTGTAAACTGATACGCTCTCTATGTATGTGCCGGGCATTAAGAAAATTATCCACCAATCTTCAATAAGATGAACACTATAGCTGCAGATGGTAGTACATAAAATAGCATACACACAAAATAGATTATTCAAGCCTTACTGAGAAGTGGAAGAAAGTGGGACAAAATATACAGTATGCATCTGTTCTTCATTGTTTAAATTACTCATTATAGCTCTGCTAATTTTACAGAACATTCTGTAAAATTCGCCATGGCATGAAGTGGGGCAAGCCATGGTATGACATCTAATACAGCATTTAAGCATGCCTGAAATGATAGTAGGTATTGTTCCAGATAATCTTCTATAGAACAATGTTGTTCAAAATATTTTTAGTTATCCTGTAAATTGAAATGATATTTGCAATTACATATTTCTGTTGTGACTATCCTACTTATATTTTATATAATTGTCTATGTTGTAGGCTGGCCAGATAATTGGGCCTCTTGTAGTAATAAAAAATCAATATGTACAAAAAATAGGATGAAATAAACAGTGATGTAAAATCTTTAAGGAACAAGAACAACAATATGTTACACAGAAAAATTAAAATTTGATGGTTTAAAAGTGCACAAAGCCAGAGAGATAAAAGTGTTTTGCTAGGAAGAATTAATGACTTGTACAGAAAACAGCTAGGTGGAGCAGAGGCACTTTCCTTTCCCTGTGTCTATTTATTAACTGTATTTCTGTACTCTCTGAAATAAGTCTTCGTTTGTATCAATTCAACTACTATGCTCCTGTTCATTTCTGCAGTCATAATGAGCCTGAGTCTAATGGATTCATGAATATGTCCTGGGCAAAAATATGGAACTGGTTTGCTACTGCCTTATTCCAGATTCTCTCTGCCCAGCCTAGCCATCAGTCCATGGTCTCCCATCTAACTATTAACCAGTCCCACCCAGCTTCACTTTTACAGTTCATTCCATTGTTAAAGCTTGAATGCCTCCTTCAAGAAGTGTTATACCAGCTGTGCTTTATATCAGTTTAAATTTCCATTAATTATTTAGGTAAGCATCTCTTACATGTAAGAAAAGTGTAATTGTTATTAAGTAAAAACTGATGAAAAAAGGGAAATTTTCTAGCCTGACATAAAAAAGTAACATTCTTATTGTGCTAATTGTAAATAAAAAAGGTTTCATCATGTAAAAATTTCCTCATGCTTTGCTGAATGCATAGGATTGTTTTATATTACAAATTAGTAATTAGTAATATAAGAACAGATGACTAAAGAAAATCTGAATGTAATGCTGAAATCCACTCCTGAACTAATCTTTAATTAACATTTTTCTTTGCCACATATTAATGAGAGAAAGTCTCAGCTGATTTATGTTCATTGGGATGGTTGGATTTGCTTCGACATGCAGAAGAAAAAATAAGAAATAAAAGCACTTCTCATAAATATGCACAAATCTTCCAAGTGAATTTTAGTACTGATACCAGAACTAAGAATTGTGAAATTTACGTGTCCATATGGAAAACATAACCATTAGATTTATTCCTAACATCCCTATATTTCAGCTTAATCTCCCATGAACACATTATTTTCCCAACTGCAATAGTAGTTTAGCTTTTTTGTGAAAGTGATTTTTAAAAAAATATTAAGGGAAATATTTTATTGTGCTAGGAATGATGTAGCAGCAGTGTAGTTTATACTTGAGTTTTAAGTCTGACTTCTCTGTTCTTTTTCTATTGTGGAGTGTGGGTTTCTAAAATAAGTTTGTATATAAAGTGACCTTAGTATCTGGCTTGTGAGCAGCAAGCCATTCTATGTATTCTGCTCACCTAATTTGGTCCCAGAGCATCCATATCTACTGCCTCGGTGTTTCAGCACCTTTTCCTCATAGGAATAGAGATGATTTCCTGTTCTCCTACAAACCCTTTTCCTCTTGGGTGTCTTTAAAATATGTCCCAGAAAATCATCCAACCTCTTAGAATGGAGGTTTTAAAATATTTAATAATAATAATAATAATTAATAAAGTTAATTAGCATTAACATATGTCTATAGAATTAATGGAATAATTTCCAACTTCAATAATCATAGTTATACTAATTAGAGAAAGAAGTCAGTCTGTAGACCTGCATAAGGGCACAGGTTGGCCACAGAAAGGAACAGCAAATCTGTTAGACAGCTAGACATTTCCTTATCTAATTCTGAATTCCTCCCTAAAGACTGAATTTACTTTGAAGAAAGCTGTTCTGTTGATGATGTCCTGCACCATCAACTTAAAAATTTAGAGATATTTTATCAACCTGAATGGTACAGATTCATAATGATATAGGTACTTTCCCAAAGGAGGTTTATCCTGCCACAATCCTTCCGTAAATCATCTACCAGTCTTTATTTTCATTCTATAACTTATTGCTACAAAAACGGCCCTTTTTGAAGAAAACTGAGAAATATATTGATGTATTACGTATATTCTGTTTTACTCTCAGACGTTCTAGACAACATACATCAGCAGCCAGTATTTTCCAAACAATGATCCTATGAGATTGTTTGGGCTAAGTGCTCTTCTGAACTGCAGCCATTAACTGCTTGTCCTTCCTGTGTAAACTAGCAAATTTTTTTGTTACTTTTAACTATTTAATCTGTTTAATTGTGTCTGACTCTTGGTAACTTTATAGGCAAATGCTCTCCATGCTACCCTGTCAAGCACAACTTATTTAATTGTTTTATGTTCTACTTTCTATCAGATTTGATGTTATCAAGCCAGTGTGTTCTTTAGCAATAGCACTTAGACTTATATACCGCTTTACAGTGCTTTACAGCCCTCTCTAAGCAGTTTATAGAGTCAGCATATTGCCCCCAACAATTTGGGTCCTCATTTTACCCAACTCGGAAGGATGGAAGGCTGAGTCAACCTTGAGCCTGATGAGATTTGAACTGCCGAACTTCAAGGGAGCAGGCAGTCAGCAGAAGCATCCTGCAGTACTGCACTTTAACCACTGCACCACCGTGGCTCATTGCTTGTTCCTTCTTTAAATCAGACGTACTTTTACGATTTTAGCTTCTAGTGGTGTGTCTGATTTTATGATTTAACATCTCTCTATAATTATTCTAGCTGTCCATGGTATGTGCAGTAATTTAAACTAGCACCACAGTTCAAAGATGTCAGTTCTTCTTTGTCAGTCATTCTTGGTGTTCAACTCACACACAAAGACATCTTGACTTATTGCCATAAAACAGGAGTGTCAAACTCAAGGCCTGTGGACCAGATCTGGCACAAAGGGTGCTTAAATCTGGCCTGTGGGGTTGGCCTGGAAATAACAAAGGACCAGTCCGCAGTGCCCCTGCTGGCCAAAATGGACCATGCGGAGGCCCTACAAGGCCCCCACATCACCCATTTTTGACCCCTTGGCCTCTAGCAGCACTTTGCCAGCCAAAAACGGGCCTCATAGAGGCCCTGCGACGTCCCTGCATAGCCTGTTTTCTGCCTCCCCTGCCTCCAGCAGTACTCTGCCAGCCAAAAACAGGCTGTATAGAGGCCCCGCGAGGCCCCTGCGCAGCCTGTTTTTGGCCAGGAGAGTGCTGCAGGGTGCCATGGAGGCCAAAAATGAGGCGCGGTGGAGCATGTGTGCCCTCCTGTACCCCGTTTTGGCTGGTAGCATGCTGCAAGAAGTGTCCATACCGTCTCCCCACTCACTCCCCCCCCTTCGGCCTGCGGAGGAGAACTACAATGCTGATCTGGCCTTTGAAAAAATCCAGTTTGACACTTCTGCCATAGAGTGTTCTGGTGAGATGTTTTACAGAGTGGTTCACCATTGCTTTCCCTAATCCTTCTCATTTATACATGACTAGCTGATAACCCTGCATTGCCCGTTTTTTTTTTTTTAAATGAATGCTCCTCATCTTTCCTTTGGTCACCCACCCACCCACTCCCTCACCTCGCAGTGATGGGTGGCAAGGTTAGGGAGTGAGTGTGTGGTTGGGAGAGGAGGCTTCTCTGCTGGCCACCTACCCACCTACTCTCTCCCCACACGGCGATGGGTCCCAGGCGCCAAGGTTAGGGTGTGAGTGTGTGGTCAGGAGAAGAAGTACCTCTGCCGGCCACCTACCCACCCACTCCCTCACCTCGGGCGATGGGTCCGAGGCGGTGAGGTTAGGGAGTGAGTGTGTGATCAGGAGAGAAGGCTCCTCTGGCGGTCACCTACCCACCCACTCCCACACCTCGTGGCGATGGGTCCCAGATGGTGAGGTTAGGGAGTGGGTGGGTAGATGGCTGCCAAAGGAGCCTTCTCTCCCGACCATGAACTCACTTTCTGTAGTCCAGCTGATGGAGCGATTGGTCGGCAGAAGGACAGGGCCACTGAGGGCTGCCTTTATTTCTGCTGGCCTCCAAACTCGGCCCTTTCCTCCTGGTGACCGAATCGCTCTGTTAGCTGGAGTAGGGAAATGATGGACATGCAGGGTCTCAGTGGGAGGAGAGAACCTCCTTTATTTTGGCAGGCTTCCAAACTCAATCCTCTCCTCCCGGCAATGCAATAACTCCATCAGCTGGCCGAATGGAATCACTGGGGTACAGCGATGGCAGAGGAGAGGAGGCTGGCGGTTGGGTCTTCTGTGGCTGGAATTCCTTTTGGTGCTGTCAGGCCAGGTGAGGGACTGATTGTTTTGGTGGGAGTAGAGGGCCGACTTTAGAGGACTGGTGGGGGAGGTGAGATTTTGGGAGGGAGGGCAGCAAAGATGTAGCTGTCTTCTCGCCGACCCAATCAGTCCCTCACCTGGACTGGCGGCACCTACAGAAATTACTGAGGGAGTTACGGTGAGGGAGTTAGGGTATCTAACCTGTGGGCGTGGGTCTTGGGCATGGGAAAGTACTTCTCTCTTAAAAAAAAAGCCAGCACGTCACCACAAAAAGCTGGCACTTCTCTCTTCATAGAAAAAGCTGGCACTTCTCTCTTCAGAGAAAACCGCCAGCCATTTGAAAAAGCAGGCGGTGTAAAAGAGGGGGCTGTCCTGCAGATTGGCACATGCGCAGTGGTGTGTTTTGTTCCATTTTTCTCCAGTGCTGTCCTGCAGATTAGCACATGTGCAGTGGTGTGTTTTGCTCCCTTTTGCGCTGTTGTTGGGGGGGCGTCCTCTTTGCCCCCTTTTTTGAGGCCAAATGGGCAAAGAATTTGGGGACCCCCCAGTGCTGATTTCACAACTCTAAGGATATGTGTGAAATTTGGGCCAGATTGGTGCAGGGGTGTGGATTTGTATAGAGCACATTGGGACCGGCATATGGTTGATGAATGGATGAATTAATCATATGGCTGGGTTATCAAAAAATGAGGTTGGTGTAAAAAGTCTTTTTCCAGATTTCAAATCCATCTCCCTTTTGCCCATAGAATTAGTAAGAATTCTGCCTGACTAAGGTAACATGGCTTGAATAGGGGGGTTCCCCTGCTTCTTTTCCCCTTTCACCCACTCCAGGAAAGAAAACCAAAATTGTCTTTCTTTCTTTTGAGATTCTTCTAGTCACTTGGACTAGAAGGAAGAATTTGTCAGATTTATAGTCAATTTTACGCTGTTAAAAAACAATAACACCCAAATAGCCAACTTTTCTATTCTGTGCCAGTAACTATAAGTACAGGAGGCCAGTCTTAGATCAATGGTCTTGACAGTGACTATAAATCTCACCACTGTGCAGGAAGGCTAGAGTTCAGGAAAAACAAACAGCCTTACTTCAAAAACTGAAGTTTTGTGTGGACAAATCTAAGATCCAGTCACCCGAGCAGAATGTAGCCTTATATTAGTCCAGATGTCAGCCAAGGAATCAGAAATTGCACACACTCAGGAAGTCAGGTCCAAGGTTGGAAAGTTGTCTGCTTGTATAAGTTTGACTCTCAAGCCTTTCTTTCACAGTACTGAATCAGCCCATGCCTACTTTCCTGAGTCATAGCTCTTTCCTTGGAGGAGGCTTGCTGAACATTCCTGCTGTACTCACTCCATCGATCTTGTGCAAGGATTCAGGACCATTCCCTGCTCAGTCTCTGAAACTGCCTATTCATGGTTTGGCTGCTGATTATGTGATTGCTCCAGAAGTGCAGGTTCATCATGTAGAACAGAGGTTCCCAATCTTGGCAAATTTAAGATAGGTGGGGAATTCTGGGAGTTGAAGTCCACACATCTTAAAGTTGCCAAGATTGAGAAAGAACAACTACATCTGCTGTAGAAGATCTTTCTCTTTCTGACTTTTGGGCAGATATCTGAAAGGGCTGCTGGCCCGAGTTGTGAAGTCTTCCTTCTCCAGTTCAGAGTCTGATTCATCAGATGGGGCCATAATAATTTCATCTGCTGGACCTATTTTTTTTTAAATAGCCATTTTACATTTTCCCACTCAGTTGGTCTAGAGGAAGGAACGTGGCAATTATTTTTGCTGGTGTCATACAATTAAAAAGAAATCAGGCCGCATTTCACCATTCTTATGCTAAATTTGTTAAAGGAAACAAACAAAATGTCCAGCATTTCACTGTTCCATGATTGAACCATGAAAACAAAAATAAAATGGTAAAATGATGTCAGGCACAATAGCAGCTTAGTACAAAACATCCATTAAAGGCAGACAGTAGGGGGGCAAGGGAGCATGCCAGGCAAAGCATAAAGCATAGCAAGCCAATTAAAAAACAGTATTTGTGTAAGATAGTATGAAGTGCAATGAGTTCATGGATTAGCCTTGCTTATCCCTCTGGAGGAAGAAATACACTACATTTGAGGTAGAACAAAACAACTCAGAGGGAGGATACCTTAGAAGTTTGGGAGTGAGCTGACGGTAACACAATATATTCCTGCCATCTTCAAATAATAGGGGGATCATTCTTGAACCAAGGCAAACAGGAAGTGTGAATCAACCGTAAGAGACAGTGACTGGCTCAAGGTTACCCAGGGACATTTAAATGCTGAGAATGGACTTGACCGTAGCATCTCCTCTCCTATCCTAACACCTTAACCACTGCTTAACATTTCCTCCCTGAGGAAGAATCAAAACCTCAGTAAGCCAGACTCACCAAGGTCCAGAACGAGGAGATCACTTTTGGGGAGCTGAAGAAGAGCGTGGCATCTCTTCCTTTGTTATGAAAGACGGCCAAGGACTCAGGTTTAGAGGGTTGGTACATTAAAAGGTGCTATGTTGTGGGGAAGAATGGTTCAACTGTATGCACCCTACCTGGAAGAAACACTTTATTTTCAAGGACCTCTTCTAGAGAGTTGACTGATGGAGACTAATGCCTAGTATGGCTGGAACTGCTGGCACATACCATGGGAGGAAGAAATTACCTTGAGGGAGAGGAGGAAGAGCATGTATCAGATTAAAAAAAAATGGAGCTCCGAGTTGAAATGTAACTCGGAAATGTCTCAGACAATCACGCTCCTTAATTCCCACAAAGAGCTAGTCTTCATGAATAAAGGGAAGGAGGGAAAAGTACAATCAGACTATATTGATTTATTGATTATGTGGCATGAAGTAGTTTTTGACTCTTAGCAACCACAACAATACATTTTCTCCATGTGACCTATCCCTAACTTGGTCTTCCAGGTCTTCTGACAGTGCACTGATTGCCATTGTAACTGCTTACTACTGGTCATCCGGTTCTCTTGCCTTCCATTTTTCCAAGCATCCTTTACCAGAAATCTAGGTCTTCGGATAATGTGTCTGAAGTAGGATAATCTCAACCTGATCATTTCTGCCTTTAGTAAGAAGTCTGGATTGATTTGTCCAGTGATCCATTAGTTTGTTTTCTTGGCTTTCTATGGTATTCTCAAGAGTCTTCTCCAACACCAAAGTTCAAAGGCGTCAATACTCATTCTGTCCTGCTTCTTCAAAGTCCAGCTTTTGTTCCCATAGAATATCACAGAGAATACCATGGCTTACACGATTCTGATATTTGTGTAGAGATATCATGGGAGTCCTATGGGAATTGGGCAGCCTAGAAATCAAATTAAATAAATAAATAAATAAATCTGAATATTTTTTCCAAGACCTTATGTCACTATGACCATATAGTAAGAGGAGTACCGTGTTTTCCAGAAAATAAGATTTTTGAACCCCAAAAATTGGGCTTGGCCCTATTTTAGGGGAGGTCTTATTATTATCCACCCGGAATGGTCTTACGGGAGGCTGCTCCCGAAAAACCATAGCTCCGTGCCGCTCACCTGCCAGTCCCTGTCGCCTGGCGAGCTCGGTGAGCTGAACCCGGGAGGAAAAGAGAAAGAGGAATGGGGTCTTTCACAATACCTCCTCTCCCTCTTTTCCTTCCGAACTGCAGGAGTGCATCTGGAGCATTGAATCCAGCAGCGGGAGCTGTCACCCACGTGGAATGGCCTCGGAGACTACTCCCGAAAAGCCATACTGTTACAGTAGCTAGAGAGAGAAGAGTGTATGGTAGAAAGAGCACAGTGTTATTGTATGTCCTCTATCAGCGGCATAGGACTGGAAGCCTGCCTTCCCCACACCACCCGAAAGAGTGCAGGCACCGGCCATCCAAATGAGGGAATGATGGGAGAGGAAGGATGAGTGAGGAAAAAGAGAGACCGAGGCAGGAAGCTGCAGCATTGAGTTGAGACTCACACAGGGCCAAGGAGCACTTAATGGTGTCTTTCCAAAAACTATGCCTGTGTTCCAGGTTGCATAATGGGCAGAGGCGTTCATAGCCCTGGGGCTGGGGAATCCCCAGCCGGGATGGATGGGTAAGGGGCCAGGGGAGGGGGTCAAAGAAGCACTGAAGCCAGCTGGCACCCAAGGCGCCTCCTCCACTGCCAAAGCAACCATTTCAGCTCCACCTGAGAAGGCTGGGGTCGCAGCACTGGGTTTCCCCACAAGCACACCCAGCCAGCCTCCCGCTCACAAGCCGATTGCCACCGCTGCCCTCCTGCTACTGCTGCTCTTGCAGCTGAGGAGGAAGCAAACGGGGGATGGATGGGAAGCGGTCGACCCTGCCCCAACTAATGTAGTGCTTGAGCATCTCGAGGGCTGACTTGATCAGCCAGCCAGTGCAGACGACGTGCCCTGCACTCATCTTCACCCACCTCCAGCCCCCAGAACCGTGCCACCCGACCCGCAGCCACAGAGGCAGCTGCGCTTGCCTGCACCCAATGTGGACTGGAGCACTGATTGCCGCCGACACCCTACTGTCACTCTTGCAGCTGAGGCAGGAACCCACGGCATTGAGCAGATACCCACACAACACTGAGCCCAATGCTGGCTGACAGGGCATGTGATGCCGGGCCGGGCCCAGCCCTGTCATGTATGAAAGGGCCGAGGCTTGTCTTGCCTTGCCTGCTGATCTCAGCCAGCAATGGGGAGTTGCAGGTGGAACATTGCCGTAGCTAGGGTTTGCGGGAGCAGCTTCTGCAAGGTGAGGAGCCCTGGTCCTTTCACACGCACCTGAGTTTGGTAGCAGGAGAGCAACGGTGGTAATCAGCTTGCGAGCGGCAGGCTGGGTGGGTGCACTCATGGGGAAAACCAGTGCTGCGATCCCAGCCTTCTCAGGTGGGGCTAAAATGGTTGCTTTGGAGGTGGAGGAGGCACCTTGTGTGCCGCTGGCTTCAGTGCTTCTTTGACCCCCTCCCCATCCATCCCAGCTGTACCCCCAGCCCTGGGCTACGAGCGCCTTTGCCCGTTACGCAACCCAGAGCACAGGCATCGTTTTTGGAAAGACACCACTGCGCACCCCTCGCCTCCCACCCAGCTTTTCTGCTCTGCTGGGTTGCTGGACAAGGGTCCCACCCCCCTCTGGACCAGCCTGTCTATCAACAGGTTGAGCAGGGCTGCCCGAGGACCAGAGCAAACACCTTTCTGGTGCCTGCCCTCCATGCGGTGGACCACGTGGGCCCTCTTGCTTGCCCTTCAGCCCAATCTGCCCCACTCAAATCCCTCCAGAGCTTCCCCCCTGTGCAGCTGCCTGTGCCAACCTGGGTCCTTTTCCCCTTTAGCAGGGGTCTGGAAAGAAGACTGGAAAGTCGGCAGAGACAGGTTGCCGGATGAGATCAGTAGGCCAGATTCGGTGCTCCAAATGCACGCCTGCTGCTCGGGAGGAAAAGAGGGAGAGGAAGCACTGCCCATTCCTCTCTCTCTTCTCCTCCCAGGTGGCGGTGGCACATTGAGTTCACCAAGTCAGCAGGTGACAGGAAGTGGCATGTGGGACACCGTGGTAGCTACCGTATGGGTATGGCTTTCCCCCCGCAAAAAATACATTATTGAACATTTTATAAAATTTACACATCAAGTATAGCGAATTCGGTGTGAGAACTATTCCATACAAGATTCGAACATCGTATAGATACAATATATACAGTATATACAATGTAATACATACTAGATTATGATATAACAGAACTTTTAAATCTATAATTCCTGATATCTATGATCTCCCATGCCTCTTTTTGTTGAGTTCCGATTTTTCCCTCCATTACAGCCAATTGTACATTTATACCAGATTTGAGAGAAGTCTGTATCCCTCTTATCTTT
>JANHGC010001694.1:103992-115693 GCA_027560395.1 Boaedon fuliginosus
GGGAGCCAGCTGAATCCTCTGCTGCCCACCGATTGGTTTGTGGTGCCCCCTAATTCCATGTGGAGCTTCCAACATCCCCTTAGACTGTGCCAACGCCCACTAGGGGGCGGTACTGCCCACTTTGAGAACCACTGCCACAGACTAATGCTAATTCAGGAGAACTCTAAGAAATTATACACTAATTCAATCCAACTTCTGGCATTCCCTGGAATGCTGGCCTAGGAAAAAAAATATATATAACCGGGGTCATGGAAGGTAAATGGCCCTCGCCAACTCTCTAGAGATACAAAGTACTGAAACTGTCCTATATTGCAACTTAGACTGAAAACTTCATTATCTGCTTTGTCTGCTCCTACCTTGTTCTTCAAGCTTAACCACCTCAATCCTGTTCCCGGCACCAACAAAACCATTATTTCTTGGAACTGACTCCACCTATAATCTTATCTAAACGTCCATTGCTTGTCTTGGGCTGACTCACTCAAATAACAAATTTCCCCACTGTTTGCCTTGCAAACATCATTTTCATCATTATCATCATTATCAACAGCTAACAGACAACAATGAATCTGAAAAAACGGGACCATCTAGTTAGCTGGTGCAAAATTGCTCAGAGTGATTACAAACAAGTGGCAGGACAAAGTAGCAACAATGGTGCATTGGAATATCTGTAAGAAATGCCATTTCCCTGCAAGTAGGAACTGGTAGGACCAAAACAGAAGAGCAATAGAAAATAAATGAATTAAAGTGCTCTGGGACTTTAGAATTCAAATACGCAAGGACCTGACATACGTCCAGAACAGAGGTGGTATTCAGCCAATTCTGACAGGTTCGGGAGAACTGGTAGCAATAATTTTGATTGGTTCGGAGAACCGGCAAATACCACCTCTGATTGGCCCTGCCTGCCCCTTCCAGGAGTCTCCACGCACCCCTATTTGGCTGCCAGGGCGCTTAGGGAGGTTTTCTAGACAAAAAATGGGGCGCAGGGGGTGTATGCGGTGGCCCACCCAGTCACATGATTGCATAGCCATGCCCACCAAGCCACGCCCACAGAACCGGTAGTAAAAGAAAATTGAATCCCACCACTGATTATGATGTAAAATGTTCACAGGCTGTGAATCCTCTCTTGTTAGATAGCGTTCTATCTTGAGGCAGGACTGATCCTTGGCTGTTCAAAGGGAAATAAATGCAGGAGGTATTGACAAAGATACTTATCTACCGATAATCATCTGTTCATACAAACCCACCACTGTTCAGTGGCTTAGTGATGGCACAACAGCAGTGACCTCATTGCTGTTGTATCTGCTTCTGTGCTTTTCAAAGAGGACACGCAGAAGCTCCTAACTAGGTGGAAAGGGGATGTAACAGGAGAAGAGTACCCTACTCCTATCTGAATCAGAGAAACAAGGCAGCTGTTAGGGAGAAAAAACTCTGAACTAATGCAGACGTCTTAATATCTTTGTAGAGAGGAGGTCTATTATGAATCATTCTTTGCTACCCTATTACTCAGCTTTTGATAGGGGCTTACTTGTCTCAAGTGCTTTTCATTACAGCCCTAATGCTGTCTATTAACATACTGGATGGAAGCTCTTTTCTCATCGGAGGCATGCATCACGGTGCTTTTAAAGATTATGGGGCTTGCAAATACATAACACTTTACCGCTTTGCAGACGTAATTCACGCAGAACAAAAAAAATGGCACATATCCTGATAGGTAAATAGCTAACCTACACCCCACTCTAGAACCCAGGTAAGGAGAAATATGAGTGTTTAAGATGACTTGAGTCTCCTTTATGAAAATGGAAATCAATCAGTTAAAGAAATCACAGCCTTGAGAATTAACTGCATTATAGAGCAAGCGGCTAGGAAAAGGGAGCGGCCAAAGAATTCCTATTGCGATAGGTGGCGGATTGGGGGAAACGGTGCTTTTAATATTGCTCCTTTAAAACAATTTTCTGTTCCTTTAACATACTTTCCTATAGGAAATGCTTTTTTCTTCTCCCTGCACAATTTTTATTTTTTTCTACAACAATATCTAGGCACATAGTATCCAGACCTGGGAAATGCAAGCTGAATATCCCATTTAAGTTGATCTGTGTCATTAGGTATTGCTACTCTTAATTATTATTATTTTTTTCCTGTCCTGGCAATTCACGTCAGGTGGCTGGATTTTGTTTGAAGGCTAAAAACATTAAATTAGGACACTGCTATTTATTTATTATTGTTAGTTCTGGGCTGTTCAATACTTTCACAACTCTGGGCAGTTTAACGAATAAGCCATGGGCATGTCTCCTTGAGACCACTACTAGTTCAGTCTCTGGGTGGGGATTTGGCTGCATTTTGTGGGTGCTGCACATGTATCTGAATGTGTGTCTCTGTAATGCCACATTGGTACAGTAACTGGGTATTTCGTTTACTGCAGCTGCTGAGGTGTATTTTGAAATAGCGATAACCTACTTTAAGATAAATATATTTTTCTCATGTGACTCTCTTGGCTTTTAAGTAGAGAAGAGTGTGCTATAGGATAAATGGATGTACCAGATGGAAGAAAGTTTTCCGCTATACGCAGTAGCTAAATGCAAATTGGCAACAATCGGCACTGTCAGAACAGATAATATGTTGGAATTCACATTATGATATTTTAATTCTTTCTCCACTCTCTTTTTCGCACTGTATTCATTTTTACAATTCCAGGTAGCTGATAAGGTAAAGAATCCCACAAGTCACAAAATGGGATAAAATATGAACTCCTAACCCTTCCTGCACCACCCAGAAGGGGCCATGTGCCTGCCCACACAATCCTTGAGTGGGTCCAGCTTCCTGCTCTACCAGTTTTATTATTTTGTTCGGAACATTTTAATTAAATAAAAATGGATGCTGCAAACCAGAGGGCTGAAACAAACATAACCTGCATTGTGTTTATCGTTTTAACCTTGTTGCTAAATTGAGATTGTAAGCTGTTCAGATTCTGATATGACTGAAGCTACATATAAATAAGCAAATAGAGTCTAACATAGACCACCCCCACATTCCTAAAAGTTGTATTTATTATTATTATTTATTTAAAGATCCTAGGCAGCTCAGAGCAACCAATAAAAACAGCCTAAAAACACATCATATGTTTCCCCCAACTGGTGCTCAGGTGCAGCACCACACATGTGCTGCCATCTAGAGGCACATCTGGGGGCAGAGCCAAAGGAACAGATTTTTGCTGTGACACTACTGGAAGGGCTAAGAAGTTGGCACTTTGAGAAATAGTGCTGTGAAAACCAGTTGTGTTAACTTGGAGCAATTGTCTCCCAGGAGCAACAGGCTTATAACTTAAAAGTTGGCATAAGCTTAGAAGAAAGGAAAATAGGTAGGTAGGTAGGTAGGTAGGAAGGAAGGAAGGAAAGAAGGAAGGGATAATGTTTTCAATATTTATGTATTTATTTATTCTCTACCTGCCAGACTCTGATACTCGATGAAGAAATTGGAGTCTAACAATAAATTAACAGACTGTTTCAGCAAATCCATATGAGTACTTCATAAAGTAGGATACTAAACAGAACTGGGCATGGGGGAAAGGAGAATCACTCCAGGAAAGCAGATAGTAGGGAAAGTAAGGTATGGAGACCGAGAAGAATATGGCTTTTCAAATAGCTTTGCACCATGTGAGTTTCAGATATCATTGCAGAAACTCTGTCAGGCTCTGCAGCTATCTCTCTATCGAAGGCTGGATATGCTACAAATCTTCTAATGGGATTAAAGCTTAATGCTGTGAGTGGAATATTGAGGGAGGGGGAGGGAGAGAAAGAGACTACTTTCTGCCTGAGATATTCCCAGCTGCACAAAAGCAGGAAAGGAAACTTTAATTTGCTGCCAACTGGATCTTTTGCTTAGAACTGGCAACACGACTTGGCCCACAACCCTGAACTTTTTAACTATGCTATTTTGACATGGGCCGAGTTGCGCTGTCATTAAACTAAACCTTTTCTCTAGCCTTTGCACCCTCAAATAAATTGCCCCTAAAAATCCATACAAGGAAAAATGCAGGTCTTTCCTCCCCTCCTTGGCTGTTTTCACACAATACAGTTAACTAGATCAGTTACAAACCCAGTGGCCACATTCACCCAAAATGTTAAACCTGACTGATTTCAACCAAGAGTTGGAGGTGACGGTACTGTAGTGGGATGTGTTTTGGAGAGGAGGTAGTTTAATGTACTGAATAAATCCAGCCAAATCATTCTGGCAAATTTTGTTCCACAGTTACAGGATAAAATGTCTTTACCAAATATAGTGTTGGTGCAACACTATATTAAGCAGGAATGGACAGGGGGAAAACAGCATCCTGCTGTTTAATTTCTGCTGGAGCATGGCTAAGATTCTAACAAAACATCCTGGGTGAGGTGGACTTGGTCCAGAAAATTCATCTGTTATTAAAGTGATGATTTACCTGTTTATTTCTTCTTTTCAAAAGGTATTGCTATATCACATCTCTTTTCAGAAAATCTAAAAGCATTTACAGTAACAATAACATAATCCCAGAATAAAATAGATTAAAACCAGTTTTTTTTTAAAAAAAAAACATCCCATGAAAATAGACCCGTTGGGGGAGTTTAGTGGATAGGGCCAACATAAAAAGATAGATTTTAAAGAGACGTTTTACAAAAGTGAATTATTTTCATATCAGCCATCTACTTAGTCACTCCAGGGACCCAGAAAAATGTATTGTTCCACGCCTTTGTGGAGGTTGGAGAATAGTGGCCAATCTGCCAACACCTGCTGGGCCAGCAAGATCAATAGAAGAGAAGAAAGTAAAAGAGAAAAAAAAAATGTCTCGCCACCCCACATGGGTATGCTCTGGACAGGACTTTTAGATAAAGAAAGGCTGTGCCAAACACAAAGGTCACGAGGGAGGCCCCTTAAAAGCAAAAAACCTGGTTTATTAAACTTGGAAGTCAATGAAGAAAATTCCATTGTCCTCCAAGGAGGGGGCATTTTGTAAGATAATTCAAATTAGGGAAAAAAGTTATCAAATGATAGCATGTCACATGAGTAAAGCAGAGCCACTGCTAGGCTCACCATGAGTCTCACACCACTGAGATAGTTTGAAGAACTTCAAAAGCTATTTGCATATATGGGTCTATTATTCTGAAGTTTAAACAACATAGTAATATAGACTGGCAGTAGGCTAGCAAAGGAATGAGACAAAGCTGCACATTTTGTCCTGATTCATCCAACCTACGTTCTGAATGTATGCTGAAGGAGGCTGTGTTGAAAAAAGATGAGCTCCATTTTTAAAACTGAGGAAGGAACACCAATAACCTGCATTATTCTGATGACACAACTCTGATAGCTGAAAATGCAAATGCAAGTTCTAGTAATGAAAGTCAAAGAGCACGTGAAACACATTGGGATGAAGATTAAATGTAGAGAAGCCCAAACTAACAGCAAAAGGTATAGCAGCTAGTCTTAATGCTGCCATTGAAGTGTTTCTGCCTTTTAGGTTCAACTATCAGGAATGAAGGGACCAGCAGGCAAGAAATACACTAGATTATCATTTGGTAATATAGCAGAAGGCTTTAGAAAAGGCTGTGGTTTGTCTATTTCTAAAACAAATTAGAATCATGCAAGTAATGGTTTTCTCTGTGACAATCTATGGAAGTGAAAGTTGGGTTTTTGAAAAAGCAGGACAGAGAACATATTGACGCTTTTCAACATTGGAGAAGACTCTTGCAAATACCATAGATGAGCAAGGAAATAAACAAATCATAGAAAGAGTCTATCCAGAGTTTCCCCCCCCACCTCAAGGTACACCAGGCTTAAATTATCATATTTTGGACACATTATGCTAAGATCTAGGTATCTTGAGAACTGTATAATACTGGGAAAGGTAGAAGAAAAGAGAAGACAATTAGGAGCAAGATGGATTGCAATTGTTGCATTGAAACAGTTGTTTTGGACAGTGAAAGTAGGTAGGTGATAAATAGGCCAAAATGCCTTTCTGATCTTCTGCTGAGACCAGTTTCTTTGCTGAACTTAAGGCATCTCTCATTTTGAAGTGTCCCTACAGCAATACATTTTTAATGGCCACTGAGAGATACCTTACAGACATCCAGACTTATACAATATATCCACCATGTTGAAGCTGCCCTCAGAATGATGCCTATGCCTGGCAGATCAGAGAAGTAGTGGTGTTGTCATAAAAAAGGTCTGGATAAGAAAGAAGGATTCCTCTTTCCACCTTGCCTGGCAGATCCATCTCTCAATTTGAAGGAGGCCTCTTAGACCACCCCTAGATATCCAAATTATTTGTTATGGCTGACTGGTGAGACATGCAGACAATTATTAAACATTTCAGCTGTATGGATCCAGTGTTTGCATAATGGTAAAATATATTGACTTGGTCACAAAAATAAAAATACTTTATCTGAAAGTAGACTGAGAGATTTAAAATAGGAAAGAATAAGCATTGGGTGGCCAAATGGCACACTATAATATTATTATTATAGTAGGTAGGACCATGTCATAAACAGGACCAAGGCCAAATCTGGTTCTTTCCCTGGATTTAAGAAACTTTCTTTTAAAATCTATGTTGCTCAAGCTTTGAAGCATATATTATAATTTTGATGCTTTTCCCACCTCAAATTAGCACAAAATATTTCCACCATGTTTTGGCAACTATAGTATTTATCTTTTAGATTTATATCAGTCCTGGCTTTCATTTAGGGAGATTAAGGTGATACACACTGTGTATCCCCACAACAACCCTTTGAGGCAGACCGGAATGAAAGAATGACTCACTGGCCCAAAGTCACTAAGTGAGTTTCCATGATAGAGAGTGGACTAGACCTGTCTCTGGTTATAGCCCAACATCTTTACCACTACACTACACTGATTGTTTTTGGGAACCACAAAAATAGTTTTTTTGGGGGGGGGGGGCTTGTGTGACCCCGAGAGGCCTTAGCTTGCTACTTCTTGGTTTAAAGCCTGTTCCTTGCATGATTTTGGAGTAATCGTGAGAAATCTGAAATACTGCAGTCCTACATCTTCTTAATAAGCCGCCTCGAGTTCCCCTTTGGGGTGAAGAGAGGCGGGGTATAAATCTAATAAAATAAATAAAATAAATAAATAAATAAATAAGACGAGAATCCAACGACATTTTCCCTCAAGAAAATGTGTTCAAATAGCTTCAGTGAAGTAAATTAGCTAGCAAGTAGGTGGGAGTGGAGGGACAAGTTGAAGCAGGAGCCATTTTGCAAAACTCCTTCTCTTGAATTACCATACGGATTTCATACACTTTTGATCCAATCATGCTTTTTCACCATTCCCAGCCTTATTAGGCTTCCGTTCTCAGAACAGCCATGTTTTTAGGAGACCAATGCTAAGCCAACTCCTCCATTTTAAAAACAACAACAACCAGGAATCTGGCTTATTAGGCTTCCGTTCTCAGAACAGCCATGTTTTTAGGAGACCCATGCTAAGCCAACTCCTCTATTTTAAAAACAACAACAACAACAACAACCAGAAATCTGGCTTCTCTTTCATTTCCCCTCCAATTCTTTGTCTCCCCTTTTCATTCCTTTCCCCAATGGAAAGATCAAACAAACCTGGGTTCTAAAATTATTTGCAGATGCCTCGGAGCAAAACTGGATCCCTTCCATTGCAAGACACTGGGGGGGTGCTCTAAAACTTCCAGCTCAAATATACAGGCCCAGGTCCCTTTCAGAAGGATAAGAGGAGATCAAAGCCTAGGAAACAAATGTAGCAGCCTACAACTCTATACCTAGCCTCAGGCTTTAGAGGATGCTTCCTAGCTTGGATTTAAAAAAAATGCCTCTTAGGGGAAGCTTAGCAATGAGGTAGAGAATCCAGTCTGTTTTTCTTCACTCTTGGGCTGGGGCATAGCAGAAGAAAATTATCCATCCATCCTGGCGTGTAACGTAAAAGTCCATCCGCTGGGTATCTTAGCTGGGTCCCAGAAAGATCACGAGACCAAACAGAAACAACCTTCACATCTGGCTGCCTTTGGCAGCTTCTAGGGCTAAACACCACAGTAGAGTTTATTGCTGATGTTTGTTCTAGGCAACTCATTATTAATATATATTCGCCTATTCTCCAGCGCTTGGAACATGCTGAGTGACTAAGCCTAAGCTGCCCCATTCCATTTCCCTTTGATATGCCAGCTTTGCAAGGCGTTCTGGGAAGCCTAACCGGCAGTTCAATTCTGTCACGCAGCCCTGCTGCCTGCTGGCCTTCTCTCCAACCAGCTGAGGGAGCCCACTAGAGCTCAGTCTGCAAAGGATTGATCTCTACACAGCCTCCATTATGGGACCAAGGAAGCTCTAAGGATCTTAATATATGCCTCGAGTTCCCCTTGACTGGCGAAGAAAGGCGGGGTATAAATCTAATAAATAAATAAATAAAATAAATAGACACAGGAAGCCAGATTTCTCAAACCAGTTTCTTTTCAGGAACAGAGATTAACCTTTTTCCTTCCAAATGAAGCTGAATAGGGAAAATTATCCCATCAATAAACACAGGATTAAACATTACCAAGCACAGAATTAAACTTCACCAAAAAACAGTTTTAGACCAAAACTCAGAAAGGGTATATAAACTGACATTTGAATGTCTATTTTTCTAGCCAGTCAAGAATCCTTGCTGAATGTCACTCATCTTGCTTTCTTGTCATTAAAAGCTTATTTCTGGCAGCTCTGGTTCATTATTCAATTATTTTCTCCCAACACAACAGTGTAAAAAGCTTTAAACAACCCTTCCCCTTTAAGAAAGTCAGCAAAGAAAAAACTCCAGGAGAAAGAGACAGTAAGTCTAGCATACTGCAAAGAATGTCATAAGAGAGGCAGTTTCTAAACAACACCAGAATGCTTCCTTCCTGCCTTCCTTACAAGATTAGGCCTGTAAAGTGGGGAGGGGGGGAACAAAAGGAGATTTCTTCTAACAACTGGTTCTCCAAACTGCTTAGAAAGTTAACAACTGGTTCTAGAGAACCGGTGCAAACCGGTAGAAACCCATCCCTGGGAACAAGGTTTTGTTTTTCTTTTTAACAGTGTTGGAAGAAATGTCCATTTGGGTTCAGTTCCAAGTGGGAAGAAAGACAACTGGAAACATGGAGGCTGATTGGAAGGATGATTGAAGGATGAACTGCTGGATTATGACTTTGACACTTAGCTAAAATATGTTGCAAGTTAACCTGTTATCGGGATTAAGGAAAGTAATATGGTATGCAGATAGGAATAGGAATGCAGATCAAAATAGGAAAGAAAATAGTAAGATAACTTCTATCCAATCTGGATGAGTTCAAATCACCAGGACCAGATGGATTGCCTCTCCTGATACCAAAAGAGCTGGCAGATATGATCTTGTAGGTACTAAAGTTAGTCTTTTAGAGCTCCTGCAGCATGGTGAAACTGCCAGAGGACTGGAAAACAGCTGATGTGGTTCCAATCTTCAAAAAGGGGGGAAATGGATCCAGGAAATTACTGATCAATCAACCTAAACCTATCCCGATTATTTGATTATAACTTACTAGCTGATTACCCGGCCTTGCTCAGGTTTTATTTTTTTTAAAAGAAAAAATATATTTTTGCTGGCTGTGTTCCATCCTCCCACTACTTCTCTTCTTCCTCCTCTTCTTCCCTCCTCTTCTTCTTTCTCTTCTTACCACTCCCCCCTTCTTCCTCCTCTTCTCCCCTCCTCCTCCTTTTCATTCTCTTCTTGCCCCACCCCTTCTCCTTCCTCCTCCCCTTCTCCTGTTCATCATCTTCTTCCCCCTCCTCCCATTCTTCCTCATGTTATTCCCTCCTCTTCCTCCTCCTCTTCATCATCTTCCCTCTCCTCCTTTCCTCCTCATATTCTTCTTCTCCTACTCTCCATCCTCTTCATAGTCTTATTCCCTCTCTCCCTTTCCCCTCTTCTTCCCTCCTCTTCTTCCTCATGTTCTTAACTGTCCCCCTTCCACCCACCACTTCTTTTTCCTCTTCTTCCATCCTCCTCCTCCTCCTTCCGTCCTCCTCCTCCTCTTCATTGCCTTGTTCCCCCTCCCCCTCTTCTCTTCCTCCTCCTCCTTGTCCTGCTCTTCAAGGCAACATGAGCAGCACTTGGTAAACGCCGTCACCATGGTGGCAAAGTGGGCGTTGGTTGGGGAAGTGCGGGATGTGTCACACTGTTTCTTTCATTTCCTTTCCCTTCCTCCTTTCCTTCTGTTCCCTTCCTTCCCCTTCCTTTCCTTTCCTTCCCTTCCCTTTTGTGTTTCTCCTTTCCTTTCCTCCCTCCCTCCCTTCCCTTCCTCCTTTCCTTTCCTTTCCTTTCCTTTCCTTTCCTTTCCTTTCCTTTCCTTTCCTTTTCCTCCCTTTTAAGAGTGGGCAGCCAGTCAGGTGTGGATTGTAGGAGCAGGCAGCCTTTGGGCTTGGTCACTGGGCAAAGGGAGCCCTACCCCTAGTGGATCCGACATTGTTTCTGCCTCCCAACCACTGCCCTGCTGGGCAAAAAGGTAGGCAGCTGGCAGGATAGTATTCTGGAGCTGGCAACAATGGCAGAGGCAGTGGGGGTGCAGCTCCCGTTGTCCCAAAAGCAAGGGGAAAGCCTGGATGCTCCTACAGTGGCTGCCCGCCTGTCAAACAGTGGGTTTGGGTGGTGTAGAAACAGGCAGCCTTTCCCCTTGCTTTTGAGGCAAAGGGACCCGCACCCCCATTGACTCCAACATTGTTTCTGCCTCCCAACCACTGCCCTCCTGGGCGGAAAGTGGGGTAGTGGTTGGAAGCTGGCAACAATGGTGGAGGCAGTGGCGGTGAGGCTCCCTTTGCCCCGAAAGCAAGTGGAAAGGCTGCATGCTTCTATAGCGACTGCCTGCCTGTCAAAGAGTGGATCTGGGCAGTGTAGAAACAGGCAGCCTTTCCCCTTGTTTTGGGGGCAAAGCGAGCCCCACATCCAGTGGCTCTGACATTGTTTCTACCTCCCGACCACTGCCCTGCCAGGGGAAAAGTGGGCAGCCAGAGGAGTAGTGGTCAGAAGCTGGTGACAATGGCAGAGGGAGCAGGGATGAGGCTCCCTTTGTCCCAAAAGCAAGGGGAAATACTGCCTGCTTGTATGCCATGGCTGGGACACCTCGCCAAGGTGGTCGGTGGTCGGGGAAGTGCATGGCTGCTGTGGCAAAGCAGGCAGTGCTCAGAAAAGGCAGAGGCTGGGGCCACCTCACAAAGGTGGTGAGAGGTCATTGAAATCCGGGGCCGCTGGAGCAAAACAGGTGGCATTCGGAAAAGGGTGGGCGGTGCTTGTGAGTCCTCTCTGCCTGCTCAGTTTTTGGAGGCCTTTCCTCAGTTGGCCTCCACACAGCAGTATCAGATCCCATCCAAAGGCCAGAGGAGCCCTTCATTTGCAGGACATGTGCAGTGCAGGTGGTGCACATGCACAGTGCAGCTTTTTTCTGCAATTTTGCTGTTGTGGGGGGGATCCCCTTTGCCCCTCTTTTTGGGGGGCAAAGATGGGGCAAAGACATCTCTGAATCCCCCAGTGCTGATTTTGAAACCCTAAGGAAGGTGTGTGTGAAATTTGGTTGAGATTGGTGCAGGGGTGTGGGTTTGTATAGAGCACATACAAACCCACACCTGTTTTATATATATAGGTACTAGCTGCTTACCCGGCCTTGCTCGGTTTTTTTTTTAAGTCCGAAGAAATTAAAGTTGTGCTGATGTGTCCTCTT
>JANHGC010001694.1:115793-127354 GCA_027560395.1 Boaedon fuliginosus
CAACGCTGGCTGGGGACTTCTGGGAGTTGAAGTCCACCCATCTTAAAATGGCTGACGTTGGGAAACACTGAGTTAAATAGTCGTTTCTTTCTTTCTCCTCACAGTAATATTTCCCGCCAAAATCTCTCCCCACCTCCTGGGATCTGGAATGGGCTTTCTTATTGGCGGAGGGCTGCCTGTCAATCAAAACTGAGAATTCCTCATAGGACCTTAGGGTCTATTAGGCCCGCCCAACTGGTCCCTATCTGCAGCACTTGATTTCAGGGGCTGCTTCCTGTTTTTGAAGCAGAAGGAAGTCAGAAGAAAAGCTAATGGCTTCAGAGTCCTTTCAGAGCTTTCTGACTCTGAGGGCTAACTCTTAACTCAGCTTCTCTGTTTCAGATGGGCAGGCTACTGAGAGCCATCACTTGCATAAATGGCGCCAGCAAAACCTGTTTGCCTGAATGGAGTTCTTAGCATTGAAACTCTTGGTTTGCCAGATTTTTATCCCACGGAAGAGCCCTTCCTCCAATTTTCCCCATCACAACCATGGCCCTATGAAGTCATTTAAAGCATTAATAGTGCAATTTTAAATCCGTGCTAAGTCCTGGTGGAAAAAGAATTGTTTAAGTCTCACATACACTTTTCTTGTCATAAATTAACTGGCCAAATGTTCTGAGTATTTCTTCCTGTTGTTCTATGGTATGGAATGGGAAGGAAAGAAAGAAGGAAAGAAAGAAAGAAAGAAGGAAGGAAGGAAGGAGAAAGTCTTGCAAACGATTTCAGAGAAAGTGAAAATGACTACTTTATCAATCTTTAATCTGAGCCTCCATTGCAGACATTCAGAGAAGGAGATTCAAAAAGCTGAAGGTTATTTGCCTGTATTAAAAAAAAAAACCCAGGTGAAGGTTTAAAAAGGTGATTAAAAGCATCTGGAAAGCAAAACATGCTGATGCCTCACAGTAACCTTGTAGTGAGTTGATTTATGACAGTCCAGTTCCACTCGTAACAAGATTATAGCTTCTTCACATCAGCCATTGTGATAAATACCAATTACCTACTTGAATATTGCCATTAAAATTTCCCTAAGTAAGGAGCTGGATCATACATCTCGGTTGATTACATATCAATGATGCTGACGCAGGACGCAACTTCTCAGCCTGCTTAAAGATATGCCGCCCTAATTTAGACCGTGATTTGCATACAATTTTCCCACACAGCCAAACTTTGAAAAGTATAATTACTTTCTGAATATTCTTCATTCTGATTTGAATGTTAGAAAGGCCATCTAATGAATTGCTTGGGCTAATGAAAACAAACGCACGCCTCGGAAAGAAACAAATGCCACTGTTCAGCCAGCATGCCGTGCAGTGTGTGGGAGGTTGTGTAACTCTGTGGAAAATGAGGAGATGAATGTCACAGAATGCCCTGTTTGCTGTGTACAGCAAGGTTCCTCAGAGAATCATATGTTCACATGTGCATATGTTAAGGATACCTCCATGGACACTTGCCTACAGCTGCATGCAGAAATGACCAACCATGCATGCCTTCAGTGAAATGTTCTTAGTGAGGTCCTAGCTACCGTGTTTTCCCGAAAATAAGACCCTGCCTAATATTTCTTTTGCTACCAAAAAAAAGGCACCAGGTCTTATTTTCAGGGGGATGTCATCCACTGAGTAAGCTATTAGTTAGGGGCACACGTATATTGGGTGCACATGTAAAAAATCAAGCTAGGCCTTACTTTCAGGGGAGGTCCTATTTTCAGGACCCTACTGGGGGGCAGCCATGTTGACTTGACATGATACCTTGGACTGATGTGACTATGCATGAGTCTGCGTTGCTACAGCCTTAGGAAAAATTAAAATTGGTACCGTCGCTTCTTGATGGCAAAGTTAAGTTCAGTTGCCTTGGTATCATGCTGGGACACTTGGGCACTCCTTGTCAACTTTACAAGGTAGACCAGACAGGAAACATGGACAGATGAGTTAATCCTATTTTTATTGTAAAGCTACCTTAGTAGAATGAGGTCTTTCCCACATACCATTACACCACAGAATGCTAATAATGGACTCCAGGAGGATAATGTGTTTATTTATATTTACTAGCTTAGGCAGGTGAATTGGGGAGACAGAGGAATATTATGGTAGATGCAACTGTTTGGAAAACAAGCAAGCACATTTCTAGTAGCAAAGTACAAATTAGATGAATGCAGGGTCACTTGGATTGCAAATTTAATTAGAAGTCCTGTTGGTATATTAACTAGGAAGTTTGAGAGTTTATGTATTGTTCTTGTCTGTAAACATGGCAAGTTCTGTTCTTGGATATTGTTCTCTGTAGATCGTTGTTGTATGTTCTGTTTTTGTTCTTCATTGAGCCTGTTGTTTTCTATCTCCGCCAATTCAATGTATTTATATTTGCATACTTCTAAAACTCACATTATCATGACTGTAACTGTGTGAAATAGTTCAACATAGGGCAAAGTTGTCACTGCTTTAGTGTTACTGACTGTTGCAGCACTGCTGCTGCAGTCATGTGATCTTCGTCAACATTCTGTGACAGTTTCCCAGCCAGTCTTGCAATCCCTTGTTCCCTCTTCCCATCCAGCAGCAACCACAGGGAAGGGAAGGGGAAAGAAGAGGAAGGAAAGGAAGGGAAGGGGAAAGATGAGGATGGAAAGGAAGGGAAGGGAAGATTTCTGATGCTGTCTGCTAAATTCTCACAAGGAAAGTCAATGGGAACCTGGCAGGAAGTCAAAATTTAAATTTACTTCTATTCCCACTGCTTTTTGCCTGCCTTTTTTCATTCTGCTTCTCTGTTTAGGTAAGGAAATATGTCTGAAATGATGACCCAATAAATTGGATTGTCTAGTTACTTCAAAAAAGAAAAGTCAGTTTTCAAATTCTTAACTCACTGGATTTATCCTGTTTATTCAGAAACTCTTTGCTAACATTATTCTGGTGCATAGTGGCATATGTGGATTGCTGTGCTATTTCATTTGGCAAGATTATGTATTGACTAGGAGCAAATACCCCTGTAAGACACCTGTCTCTAGAAGGCTAATGTCAAGAACTGACTTCTCCGGGAAATGTGAAAAATGTAACTGTGGAAGGCTTTGCTAAGAACATTCCTCTGTTTTGCATTTATCAGCATCACACAACTTAAGAGAAAAAAAGCCATGGTGGGTAGCTTGCCAATATACCAAGAGAAACATTCACTATTAGCCAAATTTTAGACCTTTCCTATCTCTTTATTAGTTTTTAAGGGGAAGAAAAGTGGGTGGGAGCAGGGGAAGATAAACCAAACAGCAGACGCTGCAACATTTCAAGCTGAAAATAGGCACATGCTTGCAATATCCCTATTTTCATCTCAGAAACAAATTCTCATGCCATCCGTGAAAGCCTTATAGACTGCCCAATATGTCTTTCTAGAAGTTGCTTCCAAAGTGCAGTTTTTCATATGACAGTAAAAGGAAGTAACTAAGTATTCTGGGAGGAATTCAATTGTATGTTTAGAAAGAAGAGAGGGTACGCCATCACACTGAAATAAATGTTTTCCACAAAAACCCCGTACTCCAAACAGATATGTTAGATTGCAACTCCTGGATGTCCAGTCACCAAATATGAAACGGTTGCCAAGCATCTGAATTTTGATCACATGTTCAAGGGGATGCTGCAAAGGTCGTAACTGTGAAACATGCTCATAAGTTGCATTTTTTTCAGTGCCGTTGTAAGCTTGAACGGTCACTAAATGAACTGTTGTAAGTCGAGGACTACCTGTATGACCAGTGATAGACATATCACTGATATATGTCCTTCGTAATAATAATATCTGGAGATTAAAGAAGTGTGAATCAGCACAGGAAGACAAACAAAGCATTTGATGCTGTTTTTCCATTCCAGAATTCGTTCTTGGAGAAACACACATACCGTATTCTTGCCCTTTCAAAATGAAGAAAAGATTGCCACCTTGCTAACTGCCCCTAAGTCTGCTTCCACTCTCTTTTTGAAAAACACCCCACTGGCTGCTGTTTCTCATTAGCCATATAAATGGCATCAACACAACCGCTCTGTCTTGTGTGCAAATGAAAGAGATTATGCATGCATGTCTGCAAAGTGGAACCTGAATCGCATATGGGCAGAAGGCCTAAACTTACAGGGGGTTAAATTTAAGGACAGCAGGCTGAGGATCTGGAAGTCAGCCAAGCGGCTGCCAAGTCTATAGATTTTGGAGCAGCAACTCCTGGGTTTAGGAGTGGAAAAAGGAACAGCTAATGAGACTCATGAGATCTGTTAATACTTAACCTAATGCAACACCTACTGGACCTGCCAATAAATCAAAGGGACGGTGCCTATTGCTTTGCTTCCATTACGGCAATGTTCTACCAGTTGGAGGCTAGCTGCCGGGTTGATGGACTCGGATTTTCTTGACCCATTTTATTTTGGGTTTCATTGTTTTTCTTGTCTAAAATCTTCTCCCCAGGGCCAGCTAGAAGTAGCCCTGCCAGAAGCACAGACATCACTTTGAAGTTTACCTGGTGGCATTTCTAAAAATGAAAAAAGCTGAATCACAAGGGCAACAGCATGGTAACACTGGGAGCGGAAAGCACAAAAGTGTGCAAAGTGCACTTGGCTGGTAGCTAGAAGTGCACAATCACAATAACAATGGTGGCTCGATCTTTTGACTGCTTCATGTCCGGGAATTCTATTATAAAGGTAGGAACACATGAACAGGATTAGCTAGCATGCTAGGCTAGGCTAAAATAGGATTGGGTAATTTGGGGTTTGGCATATTGTGAGAAATCCAGCCATGCTGCCATGCTCATTGCAGTCTTTGTTTAGTGACTACCTCATATAGCGGCCTTTCAAGATGGATGAAATGTACTGTTGCAATCTGTCCTCACATTTACAACTTTTGCAGGTTTGTAAAGCAAAGGGGAGCTGAAGTAAGATGGTAAATTGTGGTTTTACCTCCTGACCTCTTCATTTAAGAACCAAGTTGCTAGCTCCAATTGCAATGGCTAAACAAGGATTATATAGGAAGTATGAGATTCATAAACGAAGGCAAATATATGCATCCCAGGATAATTCTTATATTTATTATATTATATTTATATTTATTTGATTTATACCCCGCCTCTCTTCCCTGGTAATGTTGCAGGATCCAATCTGGGTTGTGCACAGGGACCAGACCTTTGGCTTTTTAGTTGTTGATTGGGGTGGATTTACTGCCAGTTTATCAGGTACTCAGGAGCCAAGGACTTGACAGCACAAGGAAACAACTAAATATCCAGCCATCAACATTCGAATCAAAAAGCCACATGCAACCAGACACCACATAAATACTATGCATAAAATAGCCCAAAGGACACATTATGGTGAGAGAGAAGTTCTCAGAGGATGGGTCCCAGGCATAAATCCGAAAGCTTGGAAAGACTAAATCTGATTGGATCAAGCAAGTCCGAGATTCCTCGTGTTGATAAAAAGGATAGCAGTTATTAGAACAATGAACAGGCACAATTGATTCAACGTCAGCAGAGAAGCAAACGTTGGACTCTCAAAGGAGAAGGAAATGGATACAAGTTTTACTGCCATAGATTGCCTATGTCTTTTGAAAGTAGGGTACTTGTATTCTTGTGCAGTAAATAAAGAAGTAAATAGAAATTACTAACTGGGGTTTTTAAGAGTCTTTTTCCTTGGATTAACTGCTTCCAGCCTAGGCTGTATAAGGAGGGGATTGCGAATAGCAATTGTGTTTTGTTAGCCCAAGTTTAGAATTTAGCATGTTGTCTGACCTCAGCTGTGAAGAGCCATGATAGATCATAATAAAACCCAATTAAACACAGTTCTGTTTGGATTAGAAGACCTCCTAGCCTAGGCCCCTTTCAACTCTGTTATTCTATTATCCAGATGTCATTGGGATCCCCACAAGTCAGGCATAAGACCAACAGATCCTTCCTGCTACTATTCCCTAATAATTGATATTTTGAGACAAACCGCCTCTAATCCTGGTGGTAATACATAGGCACCACAATCAATCGTCATCGATCACTTCTTCCAATGGTTGAATTGATGGAACAGACTCTTCCACATACAAAGGTTTATTATAGCAGGAGGGCAATCTGCAGCTGCAATGCCCCATCGCCAGCCCCTACAGATTGGAGCGTAGTCTTCACAACCCTTTCAAAAATTACTGCTGCTGAACTGTAACTAAAAATTTGTTGTAAGAGGAAACTTCCTGAACCTATGGAGAAAGAGTTATATTCACTCTTAGTTAATCTTTATTTTAATTCAACTTAAACCAACGTTCAGTGATGCTAAGTTTAGTTTTTGTCCCAATGTTACCAAAATTAGTCTTGGTGCTACCGACTTATTGGAGCACAATCGTCATTGAAAAATCAAAAATTGACTTTCGCTCAAGAAAAGATTGCACATCCTTATGATGGGATGCCAAGATGTTCTACCTGGGGCATCTGGCAACAGGTAATAAGATAGCGGAGATTAAGTGAATGGCGTAATGTAAGATAGCTACACTGCAATGCATCCAGTTAATAATTGAGTTCCCCTTTTGGGTGAAGAGAGGCAGGATACAAATCGAATAAATAAATAAATAATTATAGGAAGGTATTACAGTTCAGCAGAAGATGCACAGTTAGGAATGCAAAACATAGAGTATCATTCTAATTCCTCATCTTCCGGACATTTGGGATAGTTATTCAAGTAATGAATTGCATACATTTGTTAAATTCTTATCTTGCTTTTTCTTCAGGGACTCAATCGGTGTAGCACTTCTTCCTATACTCTCATTCTCTTAATAACCCTGTGAGTTATATAGGCTAAGACTGGACACAATGTCACCTAATGATTGTGGTTGTGGTGAATTTTAAGCTGAATTTCCTTACTTCGGTGTAATATCTTAATCATATGCCATCCACTACTTACATCAATTTCTTCCTTTTCCCATTATTAGACAAATATAATTCTGATTTCACTCTCTCTGCTTAATCACCAGGTGCTCCATAAAGATAGATGCAAAATGGAATTTCACTTTTGTGATTCTCCTGTCCTCCCCAGAAAGCACCAGACTCCTATCGAAATCTCTCAAGTTGGTAAAATAAAACCGAAATCTCTCAAGTTGGTAAAATAAAACCAGATTATGCTTGGAGGTACAGCTATTCCTTGACTTTTGACAGTGCATTGAGTGACTGTTATAACAGCAGTGACAAAAATGACTTGGTGATCATTTTTCACACTTATGACCGTTGCAGCATCCCCATAGTCACATGGTCATGGTCACATGATCAACATTCAGATGCTTGGCAACTGGCATGTACTTATGACCATTGCAAGGATCCCCTCTGACAAAGCAAAGTCAATGGGGAAGCGAGATTCTAACAGCCGTGTTACTAACAAATGCAGTGATTCACTTAACATCTGTGGCAAGAAAGGTTATAAAACAGGGTAAAATTCACCCTCTCATTCAGCAACAGAAATTTTGGGTTCAGTTGTAAGTTGAGGACTGTGTATATAATAAAAAAAAAAACCTCCAGTGAGCCACTGAGTTTCATATATATATTTTTCTACCGGTTGTTAGAATTGGTAGTGGCATTTCCTGATCAATGACAGAGGAGTTAAAGGAAGCATAATTTACAGAGGCGCCATTATTAAGGAAACACCAGGTGAAGTCAAACATAAATCATTATATAATGGATGCAGGAGATCTGCGATTGAGACCCACTCGTTCCCTTTATACCACAAGTAATAGGAGATCCTGCGCCTTTTCTCCAGGTTAATGGATCGGGAATAGCTGTCTTCACCCTGATCCTCCTCGATGGATGTACAAAACAGAGTATAATTATGCATGGTTTGTCAGCCTGGCATCTTTCTCAATATTCTTTTTTTTTTTTGAGAATTTTTTTTTTACTTTCTCAATATTCTTTAGTGGGAGTCTCACCAAAACACACTATGTAATAAACATGCAGTGATCTTTGTATTTGCTTTGGGTCCTATGTTGAAATCTACACAGGTCAGGAGTTAAATGCCATAAAATTACCAAAACTTTACTTTGTTGTTACAGGGTTTTTATTTATTTATTTATTAATTACATTTTTATGCCGCCCAACTCCAAAGGACTCTGGGTGGCTTACAACAGAGATAACAATAGCACTCAGTGTTATATACTGCTTAGGTATAGGTACTTTCTCCCTCCTTTGTTCCTTTCTTAATTAATTAGGCACCGCGTATAGAGAGACAAGGGGGAGGCGGTGGCTCAGCGGCTAAGACGCTGAGCTTGTCGATCAGAAAGGTCGGCAGTTCAGCGGTTCGAATCCCAAGTGCCGCATAGCGGAACGACCTCCCGTGACTTCTCCCGGCTTCTGCCAACATAGCAGTTCGAAAGCATGTAAAAATGCAAGTAGAAAAATAGGGACCACCTTTGGTGGGAAGGGAACAGCGTTCCGTGCCCCTTCGGCATTTAGTCATGCCGGCCACATGACCACGGAGTCTTCGGACAGCGCTGGCTCTTCGGCTTTGAAACAGAGATGAGTACCACCCCCTACTGTCGGAAATGACTAGCCCATATGTGCGAGGGGAACCTTTACCCTTATTGGTCCTAAGAAGCAGTCGTGCTTCTAATTCACATTTTTCTTTGCTGATTGGAAAGGGAATTGTATCCTAGGCTTTTACATGGAAAGTCCTGGCTAAGGAGAGCAAAGGCTAATGCTCTGTAAATAGGCAAATGCTTTATATCCCTTTGCAGTGTATTCTTGAAAGGTTGCCAGAAGGTAAGAGTAGCTCTTGATTCATATGAAAATGTTCGTAGAAATCGCAGCTCTTGCAGGCGTATTCTAGAAACCGGTAACACTTTTACCACAAACAGATCTGCGATGTGTGCAATTATGTTTGGTAAAAAAAAAAAATGCAGAGACAGGAAAAGTGCAATGAATAATGCATGTCCTCCATCACTTCTTGGCTTTAAATGTTTTGTTTTAAAGTCCAGAAATAGATTTTTTGGGGGGCATAGAACCACATCCAAATTACCTGGCAAATTAATTTGTTGTGGTTTTTAGATTATATCTATAGGTGATATGGTCAATGCTGTGTAAGGAAATCTGCCTTGCACTGATGTTCCAGGAAAAAGGAAGAAATATGTGTGAGAGGGTTTGCCCATGCTTCACTCTACCTTTCTGAAACTTCCCAGTTAGTACAGGAAAGACAGCTCTGTATCTAACCATAGACTAACCATTATACAATCATCATTTCCCAAGTGATTATGAAGTTTAATGCAGGACCTTAGCAAATCACTGACATTGTCCAACCTCTCATGCCCAGCCATGGTTTCTTTAATCATCTTATCTATCTATAAAAGAGAAGGTGGGAGGGGATGGGAGTTTGTATGTGCTCTATACAAATTTTCAGTCCTGCACCAATCTACCTCAAACTTGGCAGATAGATAGCAAAGCGTAGTAAGATCAGCACTTTCGGGGTCACCAAAGGGTAGGGGCATTTTTGCCCCCTTTTTTGGGGAGGGCAAAGAGGACACTCTTAATGAACAAGCAGCAACTCTCTACTGAGCATGTGCAGCTTTACCTCCCTCTACTGAGCGTGTGCAGTTTTCAAACTGACTGAGGCACCATATTCAAACTGAGGCACCATGTTTTATACATATAAATTCCAGATTTGCCCAAGACACACGGAGCTGCCCACCCCACTAAGTAAGGTCGCCTGCGATGTTGGAGGGGGCGTGGGGGCATCAGAAGGGCTGCAGATGGCTGGGGCCCAGTGCCTCTGTCAAGCCCTGGACGCCTTTCCTCAGAGCCAGCTCACACAACCTGTGACACAAATATGCTTCTTTAAAAAAAAAAAAAGATCTGAGCAAGGCCGGGTAATCAGCTAGTAATATATATTCACAATCCCGTGTTCAAAAGTCTCCCCATTTCATCTGCTGTCAAGCCCCTCTCCTAGATGGCATGCATCTCTTCATTTGAATTCAAGGGAAGCACCATTGCACTGTGAAATTAAGTAATAATTGAAATGGGAATGCTTGCTGCTTTGGCACAAAACACTCTTATTTGCCTGTATTTTTAGACACCAGTAGTCCATGTTAACATTATGCCACTGAATCGTCGCATGGGAAAAAAAGAAAAGAAAAGAAAAGAAAAAGCAGCCATGTGGCAGGGATGTGGAAAACGGAGAAGGGAAGAATAAAGGAACCAAGGGGGACTTTACCCCCAATGGCATGCAAATGGAAATGACCCCTAAGATTTCAAAAGTGTTGCCTTTCACCTGACAATGAAGGTTTTCCCGCGGCGAAATCCATTTCGGGGGACTCATTAGCAAATACTCTGATCTTGCTTATTTTTCTGTAGCAGCGCCTGGTTTATTTCACATTGATTA
The DNA here is from genome assembly GCA_027560395.1 of Boaedon fuliginosus. Classification (NCBI taxonomy): domain Eukaryota; kingdom Metazoa; phylum Chordata; class Lepidosauria; order Squamata; family Lamprophiidae; genus Boaedon; species Boaedon fuliginosus. The sequence goes on from JANHGC010001694.1 coordinate 126,164, forward strand.
GGAAGACTCTGATGTGGGAGCCGTGCATCACAGAGCTTCTCCAGGTATCGCCGTAATTGGTTATCATGCTTAATTACAAATGTTCAACACAGTCAATTTATTCTCAACGACATTTTTCACAGCTTCTCCGAGTTGTTACTTTTAGGGGGGAGTCAAAAGAAATGGGGTTTGGAGGGGGCAGTTGGCTTCTCTTTTAAAAGAGATTCTCTCCCCCCTCCCCAAATTATAGATAGAAGCTTTTGACTCCAAAAGAGGTGGGCTACGTAGATTGAAGAGGCTAATTTCAGACGCGGCGCCAATAGCTGTTAAAACTAACAGTAAGGTTACTTGTTGAATATTTATTTAAAGACAGCGCAAGTGTACAATTGTGGTCACGCTTCTATTTTATTTTTATTTTATTTTTAGCTTAATTAAGGCTGTGATCCTAATTCTGCCCGTAAGGAGGAATCGGCACTGAAACAATAAAGCAATCATTTATCAACAATTTCGTAAACAGGCTTCGAAATTGCAAATGCTACTCAATGGGACGAAGTGAAAATTGCGCACGTTAGAGATTTTTTAAAAGATAAAATAAAATAAAATAAAAGCTGAAGCCTGTGTATGGGTAAGTAGAGCATGAGCTGGCAGTGATTGACTCAGAAAGAAACCGATGGTGATTAGCATCATGAAAATGTCCACCCAGTGTATAGCTGTTGGAAAACAAAGAAACAAACAAACAATTATGAACATCATGCTGGGAATATGAGGAACGGGCCTGAAAATAACAACATATTGGCAGCCCTGTCGATGTAATAATGGCTTCAGATAAATTTAGGGCACAACAACATCTGGAATGCCAAGGACAAACTTGGTCTCAAGAACGACACTGGAGAACTGGAGAAGGTGTGGGGAAAGATCTACCAAAGCATGTCAGCAGTCAAGCACATGTCCTGCAAAGACGTCATGGGACTGCTAGCTTCAGACTGACCAGGTTAAGAGTAAAAAATTATTAGAGGTATCACATGGAGAATGCGCATGAATATATTTCTTCCCAATATTAAAACTTTTGAACCACAGATTAACCTTGCACTTTCACATGCCATGTTCCAAATTGCTTGGAAGCTGGTTGTGGGATTCTCTTCCTTGTTATAGGCCCATGTTGGCGAACCTATGGCACGCGTGCAAGAGGTGGCATGTGGAGCCATCCCTCAC